>JAJMAS010000012.1:0-124665 GCA_030565065.1 Pichia cephalocereana | reverse complement strand
TTATATTTTATTTTAACAAGTAGTTCCTTATTAAATTACCGGCCGTTCATTCTCATTTGCAACAAAGACTGGATGGCCAAGTTGGTTAAGGCGTGCGACTGTTAATCGCAAGATCGTGAGTTCAATCCTCACTCTGGTCGTAAAATTTTTTTATTATCTCATTAGTGTCTTAACTAAGTTTGATAAACTATCAATTTTTAGTATACAATCACTGTATTCTTTTTTAATTTACAAATTATACTATAATATACACTATTAAACAAGGTAACTGAATAAAACGGCCTTTCTTTTTGTAACACTATCCTTACCATGTAATTCAAGAAGTGGTTTGTTATCAGGATCAACTTTGAGTAATTCGTCATCCTTTTCAGTCCAAAATCCTGAAACATTATTCATTATTAATTCACCAGTTTTCAAATAATGAATGATTGCTTGAATAAATGTACCTAGCATACCACATGAACAATCAAACCAATAATTTAACCAAAGCATTGAAATACCTGTTTGATCACTAATATCTTTAAATAATTCATATGGTGTACTATTATCTCCAAAATTTCTAAAACACTCACGAATACTTTTAATCATTGATGGTAAATCAATACTATCACGATGTTTTAATGGTTCTGGATCAATATCAATTAATTGTCTGAAGTCCATTAATCCATCATCTGCCTTTGCATTGATCATATCAACATCTTCATTTTCATCTTCATCTTCATCTTCATTTTCATTCTCATTCTCATTATTATGTTGAACATTACCTTCATCATTTACTGGTTCTATATGCTCATTTGCACTTAGTATTGGATTATTGCCACTTGATTCAGATAAATTATCAGATTTCCTGTTTTCATCCAATGAAATATTGTATTGTTTCATTTCATCAACTGTTGCAGAAACAAATAAGTTAGCATCCTCATCAATTATATCATTACCAGCTTTATCAATTATTCTCTTACCCTTTGATGATTTAATTTCACTTTCTTTGATTCTTCTAGAAGTATCATCTATTTGCTTTGACCCAATTGAATTATCAATCTTAATACTAGTTGTAGCATTATCAACGTCATTTTTACTCTTCAAAGCCTTCTTGTCACTAATTTTTCTTTGACTAGTTGAAATACTAGCTAGTGTATTTAATGCTGGGTTGGAATTTGCATTCTTATTTTCATATAACGATGATTCTAGAGATCTAGTTGGATCATTCTTATCATTATTATTTGACACAAATTCTCCAACAATCTTAGATTTAGATTCAACATCATCAATTTTAGTTCTATTTTTGGTTTTGCTATCTCCATTATCGGGCTTAACACGTTTAACATTTTTCTGTTCAATGTTACTATTTTGACGTTTACTAATATTTTCGTTTTCGAAAACATCAACTTTATAATCTCTTCTATCAGCTCTTGAACTCATATTCTTCATTGGTTCAGCTGGTATATTTTTACTTTGACAATCTTCATAGTATGTAATATAACGTTTTAATCCAAATTTTGCAGCAAATTTTCTGTATCTATCTCTCCATGACATTGCTGAATGTCTTGGATTAGATTCATGTAGCTTTTGAAAAACGTATTCAGGAATTTGTGAAACTTCAACTTTTTTCTTAGATGTAATCGTAAGTTCACCGTTCTTATATGCCCAGATATGTTTACAAAGTGCATAATCTTCATCAGACGTATATTGTGATTTGATTAGTGATGGAATTTCTGTTATTCTCATAATATCATTAGTTTCCGGATCTATTAATGGTTCACCTGTCTCTGGATCAAGTTTATAAACATAAGTTAATTTAGGTGCTAATATTTTACGATATCTATATCTAATTGAGTTCCCTGTATGTTCTGATAATGGTGGTAATTGTGCTATTCTTGCAAAAAAAGTATGAGTAGATCTCAAATGAGGATTCCTTCTGACTAAATCTAGAATATATTCATCTTCTTCTTCTGTAAACTTGTTTGATTTTCTTTTAGATAATGAATGTGTATTGTTAATTTTGATATCAGTAATTGTTTGAGTACCACCAACATGAGAGATATCATTATGTTGAAAATCTAAAGATCTTGAAATGGGGAAATTACCGATACTAATTTTCAATTCTTGGTTTGCTTTTGACTTGGCACAAGGTAATTTGTATTTTTTTATATTGAGATTTGATTGTTTCGTAAATGTGTCATAGATATATGAGTAAGTGTACTGTGTTATGGAATCTCCAATGCTATCATTTTTGGATGGCACCAATGTTATTGAATCAGGATTAGGGGTGTCAGATATACTTCCACCACATGCTATTATCATCTCTTTAACAGTTTGATTTTCTTCAAAATCACATGGTAAATAAAATGACTTATCTTTGAGTAATACATTCATTTTATTTTGTTTATTAACTCTTTTGTTAGATGTTTCCTTTAGTTCCATTTTTGATTTTGTTTCCATTTCTGCAGTGTCCAATGAAGTTAAATTACTATTCGGTAAATTTTCTCCTGCTATGGTCGTACTCATACTAGCATGTTTAACAATATCTGCCATAACGTCAGCATCGACTTCAACATCATCTACTTCAACACCACTTACATTAATATCAACATTTATATGTTTAGCAATATCACCAATATCATCATCATCCACCACATTACCATGAACATTTTCAATTTGTGTATGTGAATCTAAACCTGTTGTATTATTTTCATCAACATCATTTTCATTATTATCTGCATGATTCAATGTAGCACGTGCAAAGGATGCAACAGCAGCTGCAGCAATATCAACATTATCTACCGTAGAATGGATATTTTGCATATCAATATTTCCCAACTTTCTTAATTCATCATCAATATTTGTTGCATCAAGTATAGTTCTATGTGCATCTTCGTCATGATTATTATTTGAACCATTATTAATTTCATCGATTATATGAGCATTTTCAACATTATTATTATCATTATTAGATATTAAATTCTTGTCTTTATCCGAATTGACACGTATATCATTGGAAGTTGAATGTAATGTAACACCATCTAAATGTTCACTCTGATTTTCATTAGGACTATTTTTAACAACAAAAGTTTCATTAATACTATCATTCAATTGATCTTGTAATTGAGAATGAATTTGATGCTCAAATTGATTAATGGTTTCATGCAGTGAATCAGATTCATTTTCAGTCTTATTGTTGTTAAATTTCCTTTTATTTTTATTACCCTTTATAGTAGATTTAGCAATACTTACAATTCCGTTAGTGCCGAATTTTTTGCCTATATTATCATTGTCATTATTAGTGTTTTCATTCTTATAAACAGAATGCTCCAAATCACGTAAATCTTTGTTTACCTCTTCCTCTGTCATTAATACTTTCGGAGTTTCCTATCTGAGGATTGTTTGATCCGGAATTTAAAGCTAGTGGTGTTGTGATGTAGAGGAAAAAAACATAAAACACAGGTACACCGCCAATAGAGACCAACTCTTAAGCACGAAAAATTTTAAGTTGATAAAATCTGTTTGAAAGTAAATTTTATTTTTCATCATGTGCGTCTTTTGGAATCTTTTTATGGTATTACGTAATATTTTTTCTTTTTGTGAGTGATTTAATCGATATGATATTAGTATATCAGCAGTTTATTTGTATATATAATATAATGTGTTTCCATACCAGAATAATGTTCCATTAAATTAAAAATAAAGAGAAATATAAAGTATAAGAAAAAGGGTTAAAAAAGCAAGAAGAGTTTAGGTATCTATTCTAACCGAACGGTGTCTCCGAAGTCCGAGTTTCTTCCTTTTCTATCACGATCTCTTTAGATAGAAGAGTTCTCAATTCATCACTGATCGGTTTCACAGGCTCACCAGCTTGCTTAGAATTAAATGATGTTCCTGCCGAACTACGGTCAATAAGTTCAACCATTTGTTTGAATTTCAAAAAAAGTAATTCTGATCTAGTTAGTAAATCTTGAACATCTAACTTCCCACTTAAATCATTGATATATCTTAATATTCCATCAAATCCTTTAAGAGTATTCATGATTATTTTACTATGCTTTTGCAATATGGCTAATGCAAAGAATAAAATGAATTGAGAAGAATAATAATCAGTCCACATAATCTCCCATAAATCCATAGTTTCTAAAAAGCTTAATTCTCTTTTAAACCAAACAAGTAACATTCTAAAGAAGAAAAATAAATTACTAGAATCACATTTTTCCAAATGAACATATAAATCTGGTAACATGAATTGTACTAATTCTGTTAAGGTAACCATTTGTGTTTTCATACCACTTAAATTCCTTACAAAACTTCTCTCCATCCTTTCCATGAAATTACTAAATGCCCAAAATGTAATTGCTTCATCCTTTAAAACATAATATAAAGGAGCCAATAAGTCACACATTCCTTGAACATATCCTAGATTGTAATTTAATTCATTATAAGAAAACAATATATCTCTCATCACTAGCAGATTTCTATTATGGAAAAGTGTTTCATTACCGAACTCATCCTCTTCATTCCAATATAAACCATCATAATCATCATCAAAATCTTCATCATTATCATCCCCCTTGCTTGATTTGAAAAAATCAATATCTCTATCAGTTCTTTTCAAATCCTTGTAAATTCTAACTTTTTGATCTTTCCAAAATGCATCATTTTCCTGTTTCGTTAAATCAGCTTTCCAACTATTCTTATATTCAATATAATTGTTTTCTAATGATTTCTTCAACTGTTCTCTTTCAGTAGCTGTTGTATCCCATGAAAAAACACCTAATAAGAACAACCATGCATCTTTTCTAATATCTTCTTCAAGACCAGAATGGAATATTTGTTCAATTATCTCATGTATTGTAAATTGTAAACTACCATTCGAATCGAAAAACTTATTCCAATCTTCTTTATTCATCTTACCTCTCCTTGCAGCTTTTGAAACTTCCAATGGTGTTAATTCAATGAATTTATCTCCAAGTTCAACACTTATTAACTCTTTATAATATTCGTTACCGATAATCATTTTTCTGTTTTTTTCTGCCTCTTCTTGAACACTTAATGCCCATTTAGCTAAATAAACACTTGCACTATCGAAGTCATCTGTAATTTTTTTAACTTCAGGTCTTTCTACATATTTTTGTAAGGATTGTGGTAAAATCTTATTATCAATTGCATTGTTTATTTGTTTTTTGGCAAATCCAGTTATAGATGCTAAACCTGTCAATAAATTCCATTTTGCAGTTGTTAAAACTTGATTAACTTCAGCATTAAAATCATAGGATTTGTCTTCTTTATTTTTATCACCATTTAAAATATTTGGAACAAAATTCATTGCATCTTCTTGTGTACAATTGATCAAGAACATACCCGTCTCCAAGGTACTTTCCGTCAATGTAGCATAATTCTTAAGACAACTTATAAATCTATCACCACCCCAATATAATGAATTACCACCAATTTGATTTTCAGAATATGGTTCGAAATTTTGATTCTTAAGCTTCTGTTCACGTTTAGTACCTACTGATTCATCATCATGGAAGAATAATGCAGGTAATCTATCATTTTCTTGCTTTGGATGTAAAATAATTGAACCTTCCCATAAACTTGTCTTCTTCGGTCTAACTTGAATAGTATACAATTGATTAATTACAACACCAAATGCATATGAAGAAATTGAGGATATACGAGGTCTATCAATAAATCTAATAATTTGTGGGTAGTTTTTACCGTTTATATCTTTTTTATTATTTGCATAAAAATCATTTTTTTCACCATCTAAACCGTATAAATCAAAATAGTCAAGTAAAGTTTTGTCTTCTAGAGACAAATCTGATTCAGGAATAAATGCAATGATCAATTCATCATTTTTTGAATCAGGGAATGGCTTGACGATAGTTAAATAACCTGGTATATTATCATTCTTATTTGATGTAACATGAATATAAACTTTTGACTTTGCATATAATACTTGCCCCTTCCCCGGAGGAAAATTTTTAGGAGTCTTCATTTAGACGGTTGATGTTAGCTAGTTGTTTCGTTGGCAACAACCAAAAAAAGGTACCAAACGATTATAAAAATAATTCCATCTATCAACCATTGGGTCCTCAACAAATTTTATTATGCAATTGCGATGTGAAAGGGGGCTCAACATGTAAAAGCCTCCCCAGTTTTACGAATTATTGGAAAACGTTCTTAATTTATATGCGGTTCTAAGTCTATTAGATACATTTTATATACATGCATGATCTACGTTGTTGGAGTAAATAACCTGTAACAAGTACTACTATCACGAGCTATACTTACATCATTACGCTCAGTATAAAAAGATGGATTTCTACCTCTAACTGAAATACCATTAGTTTTCAGAACTTTTAAAACTTGAGTAAAAGGTAGTTTTCTTTTATTATTAACTTCATCAACATTATTCTCTTTCAGTTCCACAACTAAATTAATCTGGATATAATAATAATCCTTTGCGATGAATTTACCATTATTAGGAGTTGCCTTTTTGAATTGAAATCTTCTTAATTTAATGTTTTTTCTACCTTTAAAGGTTCCAAGGTTCATTAATTCATTGTCCATTATAATATAATTTTCATTTTTTTCAGGAACTAAATTATTGAAAATTGTCAACTCAACATCAGAATTTGAAAAATTAGATTTACAACTCAGTGACAATTGAATATTTTCAATATCATAATTCTTATTATTCATATAAAGAAATTTTGGTTCTTCATTAAAACAAAGGGATATTAATAAACTATTATAATTTCTACGATAACATGCAATGGGCATGTTATCATTCATACCATCATTTTGTAAATAAGTTTCATTGATGAAAAATTTACCATCCAATGAACTTAAAAAGTCAGTTGATACCTCTCTATGGAACTTATCTAAGATTTTAATATTTTTGGAGTTATCCTCAAAAACAATTAAATCAAGGGCTCTTTCCTTGAATGTTGCCAGAGGATTTTCAGCACGCTTGACTTGTTGCTGTTGTTGTTGTTGCTGGGAATCATACTGTTTTTGTTGATCAAACTCCCTTTGTAGTAATTGTTGATTCTTTTGCTGATGCTGTTCATGATACTCCTGTTGATCACCCTGATCATGGTAATCATGATAATCATTGTATTTTCCTTGATTTTGATCTCGGTTTCTTTGATCAGGTTCATCTTTTAGGTCATTCTCATCCTTCACTATTTTATTAACTTGATTTTGTACTTTCTTTACATTATCACTAGATTTAAATAAACGATCATTAAATTCACCTCTATCAGAATTCTGACTTCCAGACATATTTAACCTTGAATCATTATGATTCAACTGTCTATCATTTTGTTTTTGATAATAATGGTCACTACTATGATTACTATTCATTGATTCACTTTGTTGCATTTGAAAATTAGAATTATTCACAGAATTATATGAATGGATACTTGCATTTTCACTAACCAGAGTATGAATGGGATTTTGATAAGGTGGTTGGTATTGTGGTAAAACTGATTGAGGTGATTTTACATGACTAGAGAAATTTTTCTGATTGGTATAAAATTGAGACATAATCGATGGGGTATTATTATTATTATTATTATTGTTCATGTTATTATTATTATTTAAAAGTTGATAAGATTGTTGATATTGAGAATTTACAGGAGAGTTTCCTACCATTGATTGATACTGGGGGTATGACTGAGCGGCGGAAGGTGAAGGTGATTGCATATTATTTTGATTATTTGAAATATGATACATTGGTCTATTGTAAATTTGAGAGTGCATCATTGAGGAATAATATGAATGTTGATTATCATCAACATTATTATTATTATTATTATTATTATTATTATTATTATTATTGTCTAAACTATTAGAAACACTCATTGGTTGACTTAAATAACCATTATTATTTGCTAAATGAACTGAAGTTACACCTAAATGAGATAATGGAACATTTGACTGCTGTTGATTTAAAGATTGATTTTGATATTTCCAAACATTTGGATTACCATTCTTTAAATCTTTTATTCGTAAAGTAACACTATCATTAAATGAAGTAGTTGATTCACCTTCATCAAATTGTTTATGACTGAAAATTTCATCAGTATTTTGTTGTTTTTCAACTGCATGTAACATTCTATACATATCAAGTCTAAAACGGACATACTCTTCATGAGCTGGTACTTCACCATCAATATACTCCGAGATATCTACCTCTTGCAAGAAATTTTGCTCAAAAGCCTTTGCGTATTCGCTATGAGAGACCATGTGCAATTAAGGGAAGGGGATAGAAGAAGAGAAATAAATGAAAGCAAAAGAAAATAGCATGATAGTAAATTTTTGAGATGAGAAACTGCATTGGAGTAGTAATTAAATTAATAAAAAATGAGAACATTGGCATTAATACAATATAATGTAATGTAACCAACAGTTTTCTTAGTTTTCCACTGCAGGACGGGGCCTTTTTGGGGGTAGTGGAAGACTTAATTTTAGCGCTATAAATGTTACATTCTTAAATTTTCAATTATAATTTTCCGGACTTTGAAAAACTTATTTTCTTATTTTTTTTCATTTTCCATTTGGCAAAACACGTAAAACTTAACTTTACATTGCTGGGCGTTTGTTATTGTTTTCTATTTTGATCTTATATTATAAATATTATATTATATACACACACACTTCTAACTAAATGGTTGAATCGATTTTCGACTCTTTGAATGAAAAGCAATCACAAGCTTTACGCGTTCCACATGATACGGTTTTACAAGTCGTTGCTGGTCCTGGTACTGGTAAGACTAAATTATTAGTCTCAAGAGTTGCATATCTTTTACTAATATGTAAATTACCTCCATGGGGGATCATAGTGACAACGTTCACTAAAAAGGCTGCAAATGAGATGAAAGAAAGATTAGAGAAAATGCTCATAGATCATCCTGAGATTGATTTAAGTAGATTACAAATTGGTACTTTCCATTCAATTTGTTTTAAATATTTGAAATTTTATGGTAAATATATTGGTTTAAGTAAAAATGTTACTATTGCAGATACAAAGGATCAAAGAGATTTAATTACAACAGCAATAAAAAATTTAGATTTAGATAATGTGAAGGATAAAAGGAACACTATTGATGAAGTTAAAAATTTTATCTTAAAGCAAAAAGCTTCAGGTTTATTCCCTGATAATGTTGTTACAACTAATGATACAGAAGCTCAATATTTACAAGTTTATTATGAATATCAAAGATTATTGGCCAAACATTCAGCATTAGATTTTGATGATGTTTTACTTCATACTGATAAATTACTTCAAGTACGACCTGAATGTGTCTCATATGTTAAACATATTTTAATCGATGAATTTCAAGATACAAATGATATTCAATTCAATCTAATGTACAAACTATCTAAATACTGTAGTAATAGTATAACTATAGTTGGTGATGCAGATCAAAGTATTTATGGATTTAGAAATGCAACTTATGCTAATTTCAAAAAAGTTGAAACAATTGCATTACAAAGAAATCAGAGATTTGTGAAAATTTCCCTGGATCAAAATTATAGATCAACTAATGCAATCTTACAACTAGCTGAAAACTTAATGAAACATCAAACTACTAGAGAAGATAAAAATTTATTTTCTAACAACAATTCAGATACCCCTGTTTATTATATTAAACATCGTGATGTGTATGATGAATCATGTTTTATTGCTAACAGAATCCATAAACTTGTCAACGAGCCTGCAAATACGTATACATATAGTGATGTGGCAGTTATAGTTAGAGCATCGAGAACATTCTTGGCAATTGAAATCGATTTAACTAGAAGGGGAATTCCTTATAGAATTGTCAAAGGTTTATCATTTTGGGAATTGAAAGAAATTTCAATGGCAGTTGATTGTTTAAGAATTGTGACATTAAATGACTGGCTTGCTTTCAAACGTGTTATTGAATGGTTTTGTGCTGGTTGTGGAGCAAAATTGATATTGAAAATTGAAACATCAGTATATTCCACTGAAATTAACAAAAATGATAATGTTTTCGAAATAGTCAAATCATATGCAGATGGTAAATTACCAGGTGCAACAGCTAAGGCAAAACAATCTTTAAAGAACCTAATTTCAATTATTGAAGATTGTAAATTAGAGATTAAAAAACTCACAACTTTTCAATGTTTTGAATACATTATGAAAAAATTTGATCTCATCGATAATGTACTGAAAAAGAAGACAAGTAAAAAAGATGAAGCTGAAATATTGTCTGATATAAATGTTAATATCAAAGAGTTAAAGAATCAAATCGTGAACTATGATCCAGAAAAAGATGATCTATTACAGAAAGCACATGAAAAGACTTTCATGGAACAAGAAAAGTTGAATGGAGGAACTGGCAACATGGAATCTGAAAAAATTAATGATATGACTGTAAGTGAAGATCTTTCGAAACTAAAATTTATACAACAATTTTTGGAACATGTGCATTTAGCTGAAACAGTTTCTTCAGATGATGAAACTGGTAAGGGTAAAGTAACATTAACGACAATTCACGGTTCCAAGGGTCTTGAATGGTCAGTTGTTTTCATTCCATCAATTGTTAATAATATATTACCTTCTAAATTTGCACTAGATCAACATGATTATTTTGCACCAGATAGTTTAATTGATGAAGAAAGAAGATGTTTTTATGTTGCAATTACCAGGGCAAAGGAACAATTGTTCTTGAGTACATACGATGTCGTTATGGATGATATTATGGTTGCAAAATCATCTTGTTTTCTTGACGAAATTCCCAATTCATGTTATAAAATTATCAGTAGTTTTGTCACACCTGGTCCAAGATATGGAATGGGTGGTATGTATGTGGTGCAACCCAAGACTTTTGTTGTTAAAAAGATTGTTAGACACAATTCCACTGCTACAAACGTACCACCGACAGTTTTAGGCTCAACAGGAATGGCTTAC
Source organism: Pichia cephalocereana (assembly GCA_030565065.1). Classification (NCBI taxonomy): domain Eukaryota; kingdom Fungi; phylum Ascomycota; class Pichiomycetes; order Pichiales; family Pichiaceae; genus Pichia; species Pichia cephalocereana. Next base: position 113,726 of record JAJMAS010000012.1, on the reverse strand, counting down.
AATCCTGTAACTGGTGCTTTGATTCCAAAAGTCAATAGTCCCCAACCAACTTCAACAAACATTAAGAAAGAAGAAAGTACAGATGACCAGAAGAAGCGAAATTTGTCAACTACTTCTACTCAACTGATAAATAGCACTCTTAGTCAAATCCCAACTTTTACTACAGTGAAACAAGAGGGTAAGATTTATAAACCAACTGCTAAAACAGCAATTCCATTACAAAATGCAACAACTTTAGCTATTAATAATATGAAAAAACCTACAAAGAAGAGATTAGGAATGGGTAGACCAATATCTCAATATTTACCAAAAAAGAAGTTATGATAAAATGATTATTTCATATATTATTATATGTGTATCTTCCTGAATATAATATATCCCTACCTTTAAAGTAACCTATTAATAAATGAAAAGACAAAGTTTATCTTTTCCAGTATTATACAGTAACAAAGGTTCAATCACAATGTATTACGTAATTTTTTTAATTTTGAAATAATATCCTAAACGGGTGCATGAAAATTTTCATAATATTTTTTTTTATTAATCACTAAAATTATTAAAATATTTTTTTATTTTTCACTTGTTCAAGTTATAATCTTGAATATAGAGTCAGAAAACAAATATTTACTTTGCTATATAAAATATGTCTACATTAGTACCACCACAATCAAAAAGACAAAAAAGAGATGCACAACAACCACGTGAAGTTGATATAATTCCAAGTGATTTACCAAATGTTTTAGTTAAATTTCAAGCATCTGATACAGGAGAATCAGTTGGTGGTTCAATTAGAGTTCCTGGTGCAATTACTGAAAAGCAATTAGAAGAATTACTTAATGAATTAAATGGTACAGCTGATGATCCTATTCCTTATACTTTCTCTTTGGAAACCGAAAAAGATTTAGTTGATATTAAGGATAATCTTTATGCATCAGTTCTTAAACCTGGATTGAAAACGACCGAAGACTTTTTAACACTTGTATATACACCAAGAGCAGTATTTAAAGTCAAACCTGTTACTAGAGCTTCTGCAACAATTACAGGTCATGGATCAACAATTTTAGCAGCACAATTTGCACCTAATACAAGTGATAAATTAGTTACCGGAGCTGGTGATTCAACCGCTAGAATCTGGGATACCAATACTCAAACCATTCAAAAAACTTTAAATGGACATAGCAACTGGGTTTTATGTGTTCAATGGTCACCAAGAGGTGATGTAATTGCAACTGGTTCAATGGATTCAAATATCAAAATATGGGATGCTAAGACCGGTGATTGTTTAGGTACCTTATCAGGTCATGGTAAATGGATTAGTTATTTATCATGGGAACCAATTCATTTAGTTGAAAAGGGAAATAAGCCAAGATTAGTTTCAGGCTCAAAGGATGGTTCAATTAAAATCTGGGATACTGGTTCAATGCGTTGTTTAATGACCATGTCAGGTCATTCATCAGCAGTTTCATGTGTTAAGTGGGGTGGTCTAGGATTAATTTATTCTGCATCTCATGATAAAACTATCAGAGTTTGGGACTCTAAGGATGGTAAATGTTTACAAATTTTAAAATCTCATGCACATTGGGTCAATCATTTAGCATTATCAACTGATCATGTATTAAGATTAGGTGCATTTGATTACAAGGGTGAAAGTCCAAAGAATGAAGAAGAGGAAAAGGAAAGAGCATTAAAGAACTTTGAAAAAGTTAGTAAATATGGTGGTAAATTGACTGAAAGGCTTGTAACTGCAAGTGATGATTTTACAATGTTTTTGTGGGAACCAAGTAAGTCTAATAAACCATTATGTAGAATGACAGGTCATCAAAAATTAGTTAATCATGTTTCATTTTCTCCAGATGGTAGATACGTTACATCTGCATCATTTGATAATTCAATTAAATTATGGGATGGTAGAGATGGTAAATTTATTTCAACTTTTAGAGGTCATGTTGCACCAGTTTATCAAACTTCATGGTCATCAGATTGTAGGTTATTAGTCAGTTGTTCAAAGGATACTACATTAAAAGTTTGGGATGTTAAGACGAGGAAATTAATGTCAGATTTACCTGGTCATTTAGATGAAATTTATACAGTTGATTGGAGTGTTGATGGTAGAAGAGTTGCAAGTGGTGGTAAGGATAAATCCGTTCGTATATGGACACATTAAATTCTTTATTATATATTCTATATTATGTTTCAGTAATTTTATCTATTTTATCAATCTTGTTACATAAAGTGTGTTGATTGCATCGATTATGATCGTCTATTGTTTAATAATCTGGGGAAATTGATATTACGTAAACATCCACATTTTTCAAATTTGATGACTTGCGTTACAGCTGACGCCAAAGTGTTGAATGATGATGCTCTTCTTTATTAGAAAGGTCTTTCAGAAAACAATCAATGATGACATCAACTAAAGTATTCAAATCTCCAAAAGTTTCTCTTATAGTTGCAGCACTCTTACCAGAATTAGGTATCGGTAATAAAGGTAAATTACCATGGGCAATCAAACAAGAAATGAAATATTTCCGTAAGATCACCTCTAAAACTGCCCATGAAGAGAAGAGAAATGCAGTTATTATGGGACGTAAAACTTATTTATCAATTCCCGAAAAGTTTAGACCATTAAAGGACAGAATTAATATTGTACTTTCAAGAGATGTTGAAAAATTAAAGTTTGAAATTGGTGCTGAACTAATTGATAATGAAGATAATTTACGTTTATCAGATTCATTAAGTTCAATCATTGAAAGTTTACAAGATAGTGATAAAATTGAGGAAATTTTTATTATTGGAGGAGCTGAAGTTTACAATCAATTGATTAAGGATCATCATGATTTAATTGATGCTATCTATCTTACTGAAATTACTTATAAAGATAAATTAGAAATGGATTCATACTTCAATTTAGATAAGGATTTATGGATAAAATGTGACAACGAAAAGTTAAAGAAAGTTCTTGAATCCAAGGGATTGCATGAAGAGTTTGAAGTCACCGGTAACATTGAAAATGAATTCAAATTTGATTTTACCTTATGGGAAAAGAAGATTGTATAAGTGTAGATAGTATATACAAGGCAAATTAAAAGTTCCAGATAAAGTATCCTAACCAAAGTATAATTAACATAAAAAACAAGCCCTGTAATTTGCACGTGACATACACAAGGTCACAAAAATTACAAGACACACTCACACCACATAAAACAAAGAAAGACGCAAAAAACATCGCTGACATAATACAGCGTGACTGTTATTTTTATAATATTCTGTAATTTGCAGGGAGGAAAAAATCAAAAAAATCGTGAAAATTCGCTCTCACTCATAGTGGCAAAGTGCAGAGCCTCCCACAGCGCGGGGGGAGTGAGGGAAACTGAGACACGCACCTGGTGAAAAAAAAATTTGTATGATATTGAGACTTTCAACTTTACTTGTATTCTATTGTAGAAATATTTGTTAATCTTTCTGAAATTCTTTCATTTAGCAGATTATTTAGATACATCAAAAATGGCTGAATCTCACAGATGTAAGTACTAACACGAATATCAAACGAATGGATTATCAACGAGTTATATCATTTTTCAATATTCACTGATCACCATGAAAACTTGACTAAATAGACATATAAATTATAAAGTAGTTTTGAATTATAATATGAGCTTCAGAATTATGAAGATTAGAATATGATGTTAATTGGTTTTAACATTTGAAGAAATTGGAATAATCTCTTATTAATATTGGATAGGAGTTTCTAAGTAGTGAAACAATAATAATAGAATTGACAGTAGCTTTGGCTCCATTATTATTATCACTCATGTCATATTATACTAACTTACTACTATTATAATTAGATATGTACATTGAAGTTTATTTGTCATATATTTCTCTCTGAAACAAAATACTAACATTAAATTAAATTTTATTTAAAATTTTTATTATTATTACAGTGTACGTCAAAGGAAAGCACGTCTCATACCAAAGATCCAAGAACGTTACCAACCCAAACACTTCATTAATCAAGATTGAAGGTGTTGCTAACAAGGATGAAGCAAAATTCTACTTAGGTAAAAGAATTGCATATGTTTACAAAGCATCTAAAGAAGTCAGAGGTACTAAAATCAGATGTATGTGGGGTAAGGTTACCAGAGTTCATGGTAACAATGGTTTAGTCAGAGCACAATTCAAGAACAACTTACCAGCAAAAACTTTCGGTGCTTCCGTCAGAATTATGCTTTACCCATCCAACATCTAATTTTAAACTCTTTTATAAATAAATCATTATAAAATAATTTATAACTCTTAAAATGATATATAAGAACTATCTCTTTCGTTTAGTTAATTAATTTATCTGTATTTTGTACATTATTATTATCAATATTCATACTTTATTTAACTCACAATATTATAATAATACTTCCTATTGTAGCTATATATAATGGTAATGTGAACATGTTGAAAATTTTCCCACAAACATCGTCGCGTCGTGTACTGACACAAAATTTTTATTGGCAGAAGGAGGGGAAAAGTGAGAAAAGTGAGGAAGAGAAACATGAATATTGTGATTAAGACATAGCTAATAGTAGAAGAAGTCTTTAAAATGTTCTCTTTAAACAACAATAGCTGTTTGCTTATTCAATTAATAAATAGCTAATATGATTCCTTGGGAGGGTTTAATTCCATATGGACTTATTTTAAGTTTCTTTGCACTTGCAGGTGGTGGTATGAATGCAATTACAATTTCATCATTAACTAGAAATGCTCAAGGTCCAAATCATGAATCAAATTATTCAATTGAAACAGAAGATAAAGAATGGGTAAGACCAAGAACTAAGACTGATCAATGGGATAAATATTTAGCAGTTCGTGATTTAAGATTAACAGGTAATTTTAGAGGTCAAAAGGCTGATCCTGAAGCTGAAGAAGCTTTCGAAACAAATTCAGTTGTTTTCGCTTCAAATACTTTAAAACCTTGGGTTTTAAGAAAACATATTATTATGAAGAACTCACCATCTAAATGGATGAAGAAATATCACTCTGAAAGAGAACAACAATGGGAAGCTGTTAAGGAAAATTATTTAAGAAGTATGCAAAAATAGATCTCTAAATACAATTAAATAAAAATAACCCCATTTTATTTATTTTATATCATACATTATATTAATTATTAAAATACTATTATTCTTCGATTCAAAATAAACAATTAATTTTATAGAAATTCCCTGATGTAAACAAAAACAAAAACAAAATAAATACACAAAATAAAATAAAATAAAGTAAAGTAAAAACATTAAAAAACATGGTAAAAATACAATAATTCATGAACAATGTAACAATCCTCATCATCAGTAAACTTCCTTAGATACGCATACTACGACGTTTGAAAAAGTCCATCACTTTACGTGCAGTTGATGTAGTTTCCCTTTCCTTATCTTGAATATTTACACCTGAAACTTTACGTTCATTTTTATTTGAAAGTTCTAATGGTTGTAAATTATTTCTTCTTGAACTTTTTGGTTTAACTATTGTTGGAGGGGTAACTTTCCTTTGTCTATCATTTGAACTTTCATTGACAACAATTGGTCTCTCATCTTCATGTATTGTAGGTTTGTGATTACTAATTGAAGATGTTGGTCCTGGAATATTTTGATAAAATGTTAGTAAACTAAATCTTTTATATTTAGGATCAACACTAGTAGCAGCTGTAGAATATGATTGTGTAGGAAGTTTTATGGTTTCATCATTGTTTTTATTCTCAATTGGATGTTTATTAATGTTTAAAGTTTCATTTATAGCATCATTTGATATATTATTATGATTAACAGTGTCATTATTATCATTATCTTCATGATCAGTTGAAACATCATTACCTAATGTCACATCAACGTCTTCATTTATTATTTCTTCCTTTATATTACTTGTAGTTATTGGACTTGAACTTGACATAATAGACAATGATTCTAATGAGTTGGATATTACATCACCAGCTTTATTTTCTTTTATTGATGTTGAAACTAATGATTCACTAGTTGATGAATAATTACTATTGAATTTAGGGATATTCTTTAATGAATTCTCAGAATAATTACTCTTCGCAAGGAATGATAAATCTGCAGGAGTAAAACTATTTCCAAATACTGGTGAGTTTAGTGAATTTGGTGTATAAGACGGGTGATATGATGTTGGACGAGGTTTATTCGTTCTTGATGATGGTAACTTTGTTGTTGAAACCTCTTTTGGTGATGAGCTATTACTAAAGTTTGGAGGTGCTAATGGTGTTAACACATGTGGTTTAGGATGTTCCGGACTTTCCTTTATAGTTTCAAAATTCTTATTCTTATCTGAAGTCAATAATGGTATAAATGATATTGGTCGTTGTGTTGATTTTGCCTTTATAGGAGTAGCAAGTAATTCATTAGAACCATTACTATAACGTCTTTTGATTTCATAATCTGCGTCAACAACTGCTTGTAATACTAAACTTGCAGTTGATCCAGATCTTGAATGTCTTGTTACTATTTCATTATTAGAATCATTATTTGTTTCCATTTTCATTGTGTGATGTGCATTCGGAATTGTATTGTTTGAATTATTATTAAGTCTCATTGGTGAACTAACAGGTGAAGTTTCAGCAGAAGGAATTGCTGTAGCAATTGATGTTTGAGGAGCTGCAGGATTGGAATATAATGAAGCATTCACATTTTGAGTTGAATAAGATCTGACACTTTGTTTATTTAATATTAAGGAAGCAGAAGTTGGATTTTCCATTAATGACATTCTTCTATTTACCTTATCTTGTTGCGTTAAAATTCTAGAAGATCTATAGTTTTTATCCCATTCAATTGGGGAGACTGATAAAAATGGTGCATGAGGAGCTAACCATCGATGTGCAATCACATTATTTAATGAAATTCTCTTATTTGGATTTGATACTAAAATTTTCCTTAATAAGTCTCTTGGTGTTGGTTGAATAAATTCAGGGAAAGTTAAAGGAGTGTGAGTAATATAATGATAAAGTCTTGAAATATTTGTACCATCTGGATTTTCTGGATCATCATCAAAAGGTAAATAACCGGCCAACATTGCATATAAAATGATACCACATGACCAAACATCAACTTTTTTACCTTCATATGGTTCATTTGAAACAACTAGTTCTGGAGCGGCATAACACGGGGATCCACAACTTGTTTTCATCAAATCATTTGGTTTGTTTGTAAATGAATTAACAAATCCAAAATCCGTTATTATAATGTTTTTATGTTTGTCTAATAATAAATTTTCTAATTTTAGATCTCTATGGACTATTCCTTTGGAATGCATATAATTAACACCTGATACAAGTTGAGCAAATAATCTACAAGCAAAAGAATCTTTTAAGTATCTATGTTCAAGAATATAATCAAATAGCTCACCACCTGATGCATATTCTAAGACTATACCAATGTATTTATCATTTTGTAAAACTTCTACTAATCTCACAATATTTGGATGCCTGAGTTTCTTTAAAGCAGTTATTTCACGATATATTTTACCTTCTTTCTCTGAACCTGTTGGAATTGAATCTCTTTTAATAAGTTTTATAGCAGCTTGGGATGGTAATTTTCCATCCTTTCTCCAACCTAATTTAACTTTTCCAAACTCACCTTCACCTAGAGTAGAACCTAGAACATAATTTCCAAATCGTACTTCTCTGGGAATTCTTCTTTTACCTGGAATTTCAGGAGTAACAGCTTGAGTTGACATTATGTTTGTTTATATTCAATTGATAAGATGGTGATTATTTTAAAATGAGGATGTATTGAATATTTAGAAACTGATTTTAAAAGGAGTGAATAGTTGTTGTTGTTGTTGAGTATTGGGTATTGAGAGCTGTTTTTTTAAGTTACTTTCTCAATGTGAGTATTTTTTTTTCAAGAGAGAGCTCTATATAGCAATATAAACGATATATCAATTAGTTATGTTGAATACAGATGTCAAAAGAATATTATTGAGTGTGTTTTGTTATGTGTAACATAGAAGGGTTATAAAATCAATAAAAAAAATAATTAGTAAACGTCAACATTGAAATGTCAACAAACCAAACGCGCGCATTTGTTTACGTCTTTCCCAAATAGGAAGGCGGCGCGTCTTTTAGTATAGTGAAAAATCAGTCAATTTTCAATTTAAGTTTAACTAAATATTTTTTAACTTTACAGTTTATATATAACCTTTAAGTTTTAACTGTTGAATGGTTTGTTGAAAGCATTTAGTAATCTGTTTACCTTAGATTCTCCCAATCCTTCAACTTGTTGCAACTGTGATCCTTCCAATGAAACAATATTTTTGAATGTCTTATATTGAGCCATCAATTTTTGTGCATCTCTACTACTAACACCTCTAACTCCGGAAACACATTCAACTAATCTCTCCAAAAATTTACCATGTTGACCAATAATTTCATCATCAGATACACGTTTTCCTCGTATAATGGCTTGACTCGCGTCTCCCTGAACATTCTTTAAGTTCAATAAATGTGTAGCACATTCCTCATTAGACCACCCTAATAATAATGTCATTTCAGATGTAAGACACAGTTTGTTGAGTTCTCGTATTGCAACATGAAAATCTTCCACATCAACGTAAACTAAAAGTACTCTTAGTGTATCAGATAGATTATATGTGATTTTCTGCAATCTTCTCTCCACATACTCTGGATGAAGTTTATGATACTTTAATGAAAGAAAAAGTACAACACATTTAGAACTGATGACGTAATCCACATCCTTAATTTTACTATTCATTTCGTAGCTAATATGTTCAAGGACTGGGTTACCCGTTTGTGATCTTGATACCTGTATCTGTGTAAATGTTTGTTTGTTAGTTGGTTTTGTATATGTTTTCGGAACTAAGGGTCTCGATGGTACTATTATAGGTGGTTTAGTAACTCTGGACTCTTCAGGTCTCTGTACTTTTGCGGGCAGTGCCCTTGGAGGCAACACGCGTTTTTCCGCCTCTGGCTTTTGTGGTTGTACAACCTCTACCCCAGCTTCTGCCCCCATACGGGCAAGAATAGCGGTAAAAGATTGACTGGGTACCTCATTATCTTTGTTTGACATTGTTTCACAAAAGAAACTCAGTAATTTTCTTATATATAAATTGTATAATAATAATCTATAATCTCCATTAATGCTCTTGGGTAAAAAATGAGATTAAATGTGTAGCTTACGCGAAATTTAATTACTTTTCCCAAAAGGGTAACTAAATTGTCCATTTTTCTCAGTTTCATAATATATTAATATTGATTTTTAAAATGAACAGTTACGCAACAAATTTTTATAGATGTTTTCTCAGACTGACACGTTAATCTTTCCTATTACTAAACAATGGAATCAACAGCTCCAACTCAGGACATGGCCTTTGAGGACCGTGTCAGAATCTTTCAGAATTTCCTTTCAATAAGAATTAATGATGTACCTGTATATGAAACTGAAATTCATCGTATGTTAAGAAACAATAAAAAAAGATTACCAATTAATATTGATGAATTAAGAAGTTTTGATTTAAACTTCGCAAATGGTTTACTTAATACCCCAGCTGAATATTTACCTGCTGCAATTAAGGCATTAAATGAAATGGTTCATGCTATTTACAACCCAGTGGAAACTCCATCTGTTGAATTATCTGAAAATGATGATTTTTATATCTCCTTTGTAGGATCTTTTGGTGCTTATAGTGTGTCTCCAAGAACAATTAACTCATCTTATCTTTCTAAAATGGTTTCTATAGAAGGTATCATTACTAAAGCTTCTTTGATTAGACCTAAAATTATAAAATCAGTTCATTATAATGAAGCAAAAAACTATTTTTCATCAAGAGAATATAGAGATCAAACTACAAGTTTTGACCCAGTTAATACTCCTGCAATTTATCCAACTGAAGATAGCGAAGGTAACAAACTTGAAACTGAATATGGTTTATCCGTTTATAAAGATCATCAAGTTATAACAATTCAAGAATTACCCGAACTTTCACCTCCTGGTCAACTACCAAGATCAATTGATGTTATTCTAGATGATGATCTAGCTGATATTGCTAAACCTGGTGATAGAATTCAAGTTATTGGTGTCTATAGATCATTGGGTGGTGGTTTGAATGATAACGGTGCTTTTAAAGTTCTTATCATTGCTAACTCAGTTTATCAGTTACATGCTCTCTCAACATCCTCTAAAGTTACAGAAAACTTAACTCCTGCTGATATAGATAATATTGTTAAATTATCAAGAAAGAAACAAATTTTTGAACTTTTATCAGAATCTTTAGCTCCGTCCATATATGGTCATACATACATCAAGAAGGCAGTTTTATTAATGCTTTTAGGTGGTACATCTAAAACTTTGGCAAATGGTGCAAGACTAAGAGGTGATATCAATATTTTAATGGTCGGTGATCCATCAACTGCTAAATCTCAAATGTTAAGATTCGTTCTTAATACAGCACCATTAGCTATCACAACAACTGGTAGAGGTTCTTCCGGTGTTGGTTTGACTGCTGCAGTTACAACAGATAAAGAAACTGGTGAAAGAAAATTAGAAGCTGGTGCCATGGTTTTAGCAGATCAAGGTATTGTTTGTATTGATGAATTTGATAAAATGAATGATGTCGATAGAGTCGCTATTCATGAAGTTATGGAACAACAAACTATTACAATCTCTAAGGCAGGTATTCATACCTCACTTAACGCACGATGTGCAGTTTTTGCAGCAGCTAATCCAATCTTTGGTCAGTATGATACTTATAAAACTCCTCAACAAAATATTGCATTACCAGATTCTTTATTATCAAGATTTGATTTGTTATTCATTGTTACTGATGATATTGATGATGAAAAAGATAGAAGAATTAGTGAGCATGTTATGAATATGCACCGTTATGTACCACCAGGTTATGCAGAAGGTGAGCCAATAAGAGATAAATCAAATATTAAACTGGCAGTAGGTGACCATGACGTAGAAGAAAGTGGTGATAAGACATCAAAGGTTTTTCTTAAATTTAATCCAAGTATACATGCTGGTATTACAGTTAAAGTTCCTGATGGTTCAATGAGACCATTAGTTTTGACAATTCCATTTTTGAAGAAATATATACAATATGCAAAGGCAAAAGAACCAATAATGACAGAAAGTGCTAAAAACTTAATTGTTGATATTTATGCTTCTTTAAGAAATGATGAAAACACCAAAAACTCTAGAACAACCCCAATCACAGCCAGAACTCTAGAAACCTTAATCAGATTGGCAACGGCTCATGCCAAAATTAGATTATCAGCAACAGTTAATGTCAAAGATGTTAGAGTGGCAGATGAACTTTTACGTTTTTCCCTCTTTAAAGAAGTTAAAAAGAAATCAAACAACACAAATAAATCTCCACGTAAGAAGAGAAGAACTGATGATACAGGTTTATCTGATGATGAAGATGAAGAAGACGATGGTAGGGAAGCTGATGAAGAAGATATGGAAATGTATAATTATCCAAATCTTCAATCATCACCAACCCAACGTCAAACTAGATCTCAAACACAATCTGTGCGAATCCACCAAGATACTAATACAGAAGTTGAATCTGTTAGAAGAAACTTAGAAAATCTACAAACAGAAACTGAAAGTGCTAATGATGAAAATTTAAACTTAAATTTAACAGCTGCAACTACATTACAACCAGTGAGTGCTGAAAATGCAAACTACAACCCTGGTGTTCTCTCTGATATTCGTTACCAATTATACAAACGTACGCTATCTGAACTTTTCAAAGTTAATAAACAAGATCAATATACTTTCAATGAATTAAATGAAATGATAAATAGTAAACTTTCACAAGAAGATAAATTTGGACCTGATGAAAGTTCCCATGCTCTACGTAAATTAGAAACAGAAAATATTATTATGACATCTGATAATTATATTTATCCAATTTAAGCTTGTTGATTGCATGTATAATCTCTATATTTTTAGTTTTATGTATTTTAAATTTATCACCTTGCAATATTGTAAATATTCGTGGATATAAAAAATTTAACTCCAGGAAATTTACATGATGCTTCTTTTCCGGTAGAAAAGTAAGTTTTTTCTTTTTTTTAATTCTTTCTTTAACCATTAAGAATGTCTGAAGATAAACCACATGGAATGCCACAATTTGGTGCAAGTGGACGAAAAATCGTCTACGATGAAAATGGAAAACCGTAAGTACAGCAAAAACTATCACTTTTACACAAATATTTAACTTGATTACTAACCAACTTTAGATGCCGTACATGTAATACATTACTTGATTTCCGTTCGATTACAAACAATACTACATCTAAAGCTGCAGCTGGAGCAGCTTCTGTCGCTGCTACTGCCAGTGAGTTAGCAGCAACAGAGAATATTCCTTCGGATTGTCCTCCGGATGTTGAAGAATTAGGTAGATCAACATGGACACTTCTACATTCAATCGCTGCAACATATCCAGAAAAGCCAACTGATGCACAAAAGGATAACTTGAAGACATTCATGAAGTCATTCTCAAACCTTTATCCATGTTTCTACTGTGCTGATGATTTCAGAGAATACATGAACAAGGAAAAAATTCAAGTCACTAACAGAGATGAATTCGGTAAATGGTTGTGTAATGCGCATAACGCTGTCAATGTTAAAATCGGCAAACCTGTCTTTGATTGTCAATTATGGAAGGAAAGATGGAAAGATGGCTGGAAGGATGGTAGATGCGATTGAACTTGTACATAAATAAAACTTCTAATTAGGCCATTTAAGTAATAAATATTTATAAAAAATCGTTACGTTAATCTCGATAAATCAAGCGGAATACTACTTCCACGTCCACTGGAGTATAGCTTGATACGTCCTTGGAATTTATGAGGTTTTGGTATTTCGTTTTGTTCCAAAAACTTGAATCTTGAACTTTCCATTTTTGTAAAACCAGAAGAAGATGAGGATGGAACATTTGCATTCCCATTTTTATTCATGGAACCACTGATTGTATATGCTGAAACATCTATTTTACGTATTTCATTACCAGCAACTTGTGTTTGTAAAATTTGATCCTTTTGTTCGTATGGTATACCAGATTTTGATTTATGATGTCCTCTGAATCCACTTCCAAATTTAGATTTTATACTGGAGAAAATATTATCTTCACCAACAGGAATATGCGCCTTAGATTGTGATGGCGATAACGAAGTGTGTGAAGCTGGAGTTATATTTAATGGCTGTGTATCGACTGTTAAAGATGGATTGGAGTATTGATTCGTTGTAGATGAAGGTGGAGGTGGAGGTGGTGCCTTCTTTCTACCTGACGTCATTGATGTTTGATTGGAAAATACACTCATCGTATCTGAATCATCGAATTTTGTTTGCTTGTATGATGCTGTAAGTGATGGAGGTGCTGGAGGAGCTGATGGAGGAAGAGAAGGCGCAGGTGGTAGTGAAGTGGGTGGTGCAGGTGGTGCAGGAGCTGGAGGTGTGGATAAAATACTTGATTGTACCGTTATACCAGGCATACCAAAGCCTGGAGGTGGTGGGGATGAAACAGGAATGGATGGTGCAGCAGATGGTAATGATGGAGGCGCAGGAGGAGCAGGAGGTATTCCAGATGGTAATGATGGAGGCGCAGGAGGAGCAGGAGGTATTCCAGATGGTAATGATGGAGGCGCAGGAGGAGCAGGAGGTATTCCAGATGGTAATGATGGTGGTTTTGGAGCAGAGGATGAAGGCATCTGAGTAATTGAATTATTCGATTTATGTGACCGTTTCATTATCTCATCCATAAGTGGATCACCACTAGGAACTGGAGCAGATGGAGCACTTGGGGGTTTTGGCGCTGAACTTATTACATTATCTTGCTCTGATGGTGCACTTATTCCTTTTGAAGCCTTCTTTGAAACGAACTTTTCATCTATCACATAACTGTCATTTCTTCTTTGGTTGATTTCAGCTAAAAACGGCAATCCTCCCGCTGCAACAGCGGGAATTGGTGCCTTTTTTGCAGTATTGTTGAATGATGGAGGAGGAGGTGGCCCCGGCGGTGGCGGTGGAGGCGGTGACGATATATATGGTGAAAGTGAAGGGGGGGTTGGAGGAACAGGTGGCGGTGGTGGTCCTGCAGGAGGAAGAAGAGGAGGTGGTGGAGGTGGCGGTGGTGTATCCGATAAAGTAATCGGTGGTGGTGGAGCAACTGGGGGATGATTAACTGCTGGTACAGGTGGCGCCATAGTTGGAAGTGCAGATGGTGGAGGAGCACTAAATGCTGGAGTTGAAGGAATTGATGGTGGAGCAACCCGTGGTAGTGTAGATGGAAGAGCAGTAGATGAATGAGATGTATTAGAGACTTTGTTTATCTTATTATCATCAACCACAAATCTATCGTCTCTTCTATTATTGATTTCACTCAAAAATGGTAAACCTCCAGACAAAGCTGGCACACTCTTTGTTTTATTTGACTGTTTTCCCATTGAAGGTAAAGCTGGTGGTGGAGGTGGTCCTGGTGGCGGAGGAGGTGATGGTGCAGAAGATTGATTGTTACCAAATAGTGGGGGTGTGCCAGATGGTAATGGAGGTGCAGATGTCGGAGGTAGAGGTGCTGACGTGTTTGGTAATGGGGGAGCTGCAGTAGGTATTGATTGTTTTTGACTTGGTCTCTTTGATGGCATTTTTGGCTTTGATTTGCTTGGAATGTTGTTTGTCAGTGAAGAAGGGATAGATGGGGCTGAAGGTGCAGTTGGATGTATCATTAGAGGAGTGACAGGAGGAACTGAAGGAATTTGTGAAGCTTGTGGTGGCGGCATCGTTGGAACTGATGGGGCTGATGGAGGTAGCATTGTTGGAATTGATGGTGCTGACGGGGGAGATATCGTAGGAATTGATGGAGCAGCAGGTGGTTTGAAGTTCATCGAGTTTCTATTTGGTCTTCCTGATGGAATTTTTGGAAATGATGGTGCTGGTACAGCATGTTCGTTAGGTTTTGTTTCAGACGTTGCTCTATGTTTAAGTTTAGGCATACCACCTGCAAATATATCACCTAATTGTGGTGGTCCACCTATTGATGGAACTTGAGGGGCTCCTGAGGAAAATGATGGAATTGCTGGTGCACCCATTGGTGGCCCATTAGATGACAATGAATTAGATGAATTTCCAATAACTGGAGCTGATCTATCATTTGTAACAGCTTTCTTTAAATGAGCACCTTTTCTAATATCACCTAGTAAAGCGTTTCTATCAGGTGTAACTTTAGGTAAACTTGGAGCAGGAGATGCCACTGCAGGAGGCATTCCTGGCGGTGGGGGAGGAGGTGGAGGAGGCGGAGGTCCCATAATGAATGGTTTCCGTCAATTGATTGTGATTGATTAGAGAAAGTAAGCAAGTAGAAAGACATCAGTAAATGCAATTACTAAACATTGCAAATCCCAGGTTCGACATTATCATGAATTGCTTGCGTAATAAAAATTATTTATAAAATTTCACTTTTTAAAAAATTTTGTATAGTAAAATATCTTTTGTTGTAGGGATTACTACGCAAAATGCTAGGTAAAATACATGTACGATGGTTTGGGATAACTAGAAAAGTTTTACAAGAAGAAATACCGAAAAAGGAGATTAAAATTTCTTTAAAAAATGGTAAATATGGAGAAAAGACTATCAATGCTGATCCACAAAAACTTTTACGTACAGTTTATATGACACAACTACCATATGAAATAACAAAGGAAGAACTTGGTGAAATATTCAAAAGATATGGTCCTTTAGAATCCATTTATATACCTAAAAACAAGGGTAAAACACATGCAAGAGGTGATGGTAATATTATATTTTCTGATGCTAGAAATGCATATCGTGCATCAGTTCAAATGCAAGGTTATGTAATTAATAATAAACCAATCAAACTTTTACTTGGTAGTTCATTTCAAAAGAAGATTAATGAAAAATATGATGTTGTTATGTTAAAAAATTTATCCTATTTGACTGAAGAATCGGATATAATAGAAATTTTAAGACCATATCAAGTGTTAAGAGTTGGATTAGCTAGATCACCAATTAAAAAGGAATGTTTAGGGTATGGATATGCAAGATTTGCCAATCCTACCATAGCTGCAAAAGCATTACAAGAACTTAAGAATGTTGAAGTAAAGGGAAGGAAGTTACGTATGCATTTTGCTGAAAAGAAAGCACATGAGTATAAGTTTATTGTGTAAGCAAGTAAAAGTATAGAGCTTGTATATAAATTAAAAATAAGTACCATATAGATATATCAAACATTAAGTGTTTTTTTACTAAATTTAATACATAAATTAGATTATAAACAGGAAAAGATATCTAATAGATCTAAACATTAATATTTAAGTTTCATTTCATTTATTATTCTTTTATCAAAACAGCTTCACTTCATTAATAGTCATCAACATTATAGTAATAGTAGTAATAGTAGGATATTCAGATTAACAAATTTATTCCTTTGCCTTAACAATACCAACTTTAGCAGCTCTTAAAACTCTACCGTTAAGTTCATAACCTGGTTGTTGAACAAAGAAAACGGTACCTGGTTCTTTTTCTTCATGAGGAGCTTGGAAAGTTGCTTCATGTTTATTTGGATTAAATTCTTCATCTAATGGATCAATTTTTTCTAAACCATGTCTTGATAAAGTTTTTTCAAAGACATCTCTAGTTAATCTAACACCATCATATAATTGTTTAATCTCTTCATTTGCCTTAACTGAATCTTCCTTAACAGATGATAAAGCATGACCAAAATTATCTAAAGATTCAATAAGATCTTTTGCAAATTTTTGAAGAGCAAAATCTTTTGCCTTTTGAATTTCTCTCTTTGTAGTTTCTTGTAAATTACGGAAATCTGCCTTTGATCTAATATAACTATCCTTTAGTTCAACATATTCTTTTTCTTTCTTTTCTAATTTTTCTCTTAATTCTTTTAAATCTTTTTCAATAGGAGATAATTCTTCATTAACGGCATCTTCTGCTTGTTCTGATTTTTCGGAGTCCTTCTTTGCTTCATTAAAATTGATTCTAGCAGATGAGAAAGCTCTTGCAGGGGAGATAGCTTGAGAACGAGCTGAAGCCTTTAAAACTGAAACAAATTGTCTTTGCATGTACATAATTAGTATCTAGTGTAGTACTTTTATTATAATAATACAATTACAAACCAATACAAACCAATATCTAATATAAACCACTTCTTCCAAAAAGCCAAATTTTTCTTCAAGTTGGATAATATTAAAGTGAGAGAGAGAATTTGCCATTCACTGAGTGAGAAATTCCGGTCATTTGAGCTTTTTTTCTTTTTTTGTGCTTTTCTTATTTCTTTTTTGCGTTTCCAACTTTTTTGCCTGCAAAGCTTTTTTTTTGATTCTGCTTCTTGTATAGTTATTTTTCTTTTGAATCTTCTCTAGTTTCATTTATCAAACTAATAGAATCATGTCTGCTACTACTATAACGGCAGATCAGTTTGCTGATGATTATTATAGCTCTTTACAAGCTCTTACATTTAATTCTCGTCCTATTATCGAATCTCATACTGCGTTGGCTCAGGAGAATAGTCAATTTGCATCAGCAATCGTTTCAGCAATTGAACGAAGAATTGAAAAGGCAATACCTTCTCAAAAACTTTTTGCCCTGTATTTATTAGATTCTATATCTAAAAATATTGGTGTACCTTATACTACTTTATTCTCTCATAATTTATTTAAAACATTTACTCAAACTTATGGATTAGTCGATGATCCAACTAGGTGTAGATTAATTAAACTTTTCAAAACTTGGAAAGTTCCAACTGCTATAACTGGTTTACCATTATTTGATATTAATCAATTGGATAAAATTGAAACATTTTTGATTAAAGTTACAAATCCTTCAAATAACGATTTTAGTAATATTAATAACGTTAATAGTATAAATAACAATAATATTACTAATAATAATAATTCTAATAATCTTAACGTTAATAATAATATTAATAATAACCTTTCTACTCAAAGGGCTCCATTAGTTGCATCTAAACCTAATTTAATTGTGGAAGTTAATGAATTAATATTGATGGTTAATACAAGATTACAAGCTTCGCCCAATGATGAAAAAGGTCAACAAAGATTTAAATTATTAAATCAATTAAAGACAATTATTAGTTCAAATTCTTCGATTCCACAAATGCAACTTGATGAAGTTGCTAAACAATTACAAAGTATAAGAGATGATGAAGTTATGAAACTTAATAATTTAAAATTACAACAACAAAAAGAATTGCTTAAACAACAGCAACAACAACAACAACAACAACAACAACAAAAAGATGTACCATTCTCTGTCTCACAATTACAGAGCTTCCTGAATATGGGTACTAATGGTAATAATAATGGTAATGTTAATGGAACTCCAACTAATAATAACAATAATAATGTTTTATTCAATATGATGAATTCTGTTATGGCAAATAATAAACCAGAATCTCCAGTAGTTAAGTCACCACCATCAATGAATACCCCACCACCATCTACTAATCCATTAGGATTGAAAAATATTGCATTTCTTGAAAATATATTAAAAAAATCCGCTAATGGTAATAATACAACCACAAATAGTAACATAAATATTTCTACTAATAATTCTACAAATAATAACAATAATAAGATTGATTTTAAATTTATCAAACCAACAAAGGAATCAATACTTGAAGATTTTGTATTATCACAAAGTTTTATTAATAATCATGTACTTACTAGTAACGAAATTTCATTATTATATAATTTCAAACCTATACAATGTGAAAAATGTAATAAAAGATTTTCTGATAATAATGAAGGTATGATTTTAAAGAAGAATCATGATGAATGGCATCAACGTGTAGAACAAAGAATGAAAATTGGAGGTAGTGGATTAGGTGGTGTTGTTAATAGATCATGGTATTTAAATGAAAAAGATTGGATTGAATTTGATTATGATTTAGATGAGAAAGAGACAAATAATAATAATAGCGTGAATAATAGTTATCCTCATAATAACAATGTTGCTGCTATGAATAATAACAATGTTAGTAATAATTCAACAAAATTAAAGGATGGTAATGTTATTGCACATACTTCGTTAAAGATTACATCAAATGGAGCAAATGATAAGAAGGATAGAGAGGATAGAAATGATAATAAGATTGATTTATCAGAGGCACCGAAACATATTGTACGTATACCTGAATCATCAAATAATGAAGTTATTTGTAAGATTTGTCGTGAAATGCAAATTGGTATATTTGATGAAGATGAAGGAGAATGGGTTTGGAAGAATGCAATTGATATTAATGGTACAGTATATCATTGGAGTTGTTGGATGGAAGCAAAAATGCGTAATAATAAGAGAGATAGATCACCTCAAAGATAAAATTTAATGTTCTGCATAATATATTAATATAATATACTATATTGTATGAACATTTTGTATAATTAAAACTTTATAAAAACTTTTAAACTAAACACTTTACTAAGAACATTTACAAATTAAAGTATTTGATCAGTTTAGTTGATAGCTATACAATGTGTATTTCATTGTATTGTATATTGATATAATATTTAATAATAATAAATAATTGTATTTTTTTTTAATTTATATTATATAAAATTTGTTATACACGAAATAGTAGATGAATATTAATATATGAATAATGTCATTGAGAATCTAATGATGAGCTGGTTTTGGAGCAAGATAATCTTCATAGACGGAATATGCAATAAAAGCACCTAAACCGACATAGAAACCTGGGAAAAGACCCTTAAATCTATTAGATTTAGAGAACACCCCTTGGTATCTCCATGCATCTCTCTTTTTCCATGGATCAGATAAAGTAGCCATTGCTTTTAGTTATAGTATAGTAAATTGAAAAGATTAAGATTAAGATATATAGTGTGAGAAATTCATGTTGAATCTAAATTCATGTTGTAAGAGGGGAATAAAAAATATTGTTATAATGTGGTAGATAGTAGGATTTTTATGGTGTACGGATTGAACGTCAGACGCGACTTTGGGTTTTTTTTCGGAATTTTCAAAATTTTTCACTTGAATTATGTAAATTCATCTAATGATCTTGATGCTTGATGTGGATGAATTTAAGGTTAAATGTTGATTAGATTAGTTACTATTTAAATAAGGATGGATGCTATATCAGTACAGGATAATGGTGAAACTAATTTGTCGGAGTCTATTTTGGAAGAAATAAGAACTTCAGCTTATACTTGTCTGGTTTGTACCGATTATTTAACTCCGGAATCTCAAGTTTGGTCTTGTTCAAATTGTTATAGAGTTTTCGATTTAGATTGTATTAAAGATTGGTCAAAAAGGGGCTCATCAACTCAAGATGATCACTCTTGGAGATGTCCTTCTTGTAATTTTAATCATAATAAAATTCCAAAACAATATACTTGTTGGTGTGGTAAGTTAATTAATCCAAATATTAATTATTTAGAACCTCATTCTTGTGGTAATATTTGTTCAAATCCTTTACCAAATTGTTCTCATGAATGTACAAAATCTTGTCATCCTGGTCCTCATATTGAAAAATGTACTTCTTTGGGTCCAATTTTAAAATGTCATTGTGGTAAACATTCAAAACAATTACCTTGTACTTTAACTCCTTATAATAATGGTTGGTCTTGTGATGAAATTTGTAATGATTTATTATCTTGTGGTATACATAGATGTCAGAAAAAATGTCATTCGGGTATTTGTGATGATTGTGATATTATAATTGATTCAAAATGTTATTGTGGTAATTCTCATGATAAAATTTATTGTCATGATAGATTACCGAAAATTTCTAATAGTGAAAATGAAAAATGGATTGGAAATTTTGAATGTTTACAACCTTGTGATCAATATCTTGATTGTGGAATACATAAATGTCTATTGGATTGTCATTCAATTACGAAAGATATTCACAAATGTCCAAGTAGTCCCAAAAATTTAATTAATTGCCCATGTGGTAAACATAAAATTAATGAATTATTATCAAGCTCAAGAAAATCGTGTCTAGATCCAATTCCAACATGTGATAATATTTGTAATAAAAGATTACCTTGTGGTCATAAATGTTATTGGAAATGTCATACAGGTGAATGTGCGCCTTGTTATAGAAGTGTTGATAAAGATTGTCATTGTGGCTTTACTCATTATTCAATTGCTTGTAAATTAAATGTTGAAGGTTATCAACCAACTTGTCAAACTAAATGTAATGCAAAATTCAATTGTAAACGTCATTTTTGTACCAAGAAATGTTGTGATTATAGACAACAGGCATTTGATAGATCAAAATTAATTAAAAAACAATTAAGAAATAATGTTATTACAACTGCAATTGCTGATCAAGTTGAATTTGAAGATGTTCATACTTGTAAACAAATTTGTAATTCATTATTATCATGTGGTGAACATCATTGTAAGGATATTTGTCATTCTGGTCCTTGTCGTCCATGTTTAGAATCTTCATCTGATGATTTAGTTTGTTATTGTGGTAAAACTATAGTTTCAGCTCCTGTTAGATGTGGTACTCAATTACCTCGTTGTCCTTATCAATGTACAAGACCTACATCTTGTGGGCATCGTCCTGAACATCATAATTGCCATGAAGATGATATTCCTTGTCCAAAATGTACGATGTTGGTAACTAAAACTTGTCAATGTGATAAGAGAAATCTAGTTGCAAATGTTATGTGTTATCAAGAAATCGTTTCTTGTTTTAAAGTATGTGATAAGTTATTACCATGTGGTAGACATAAATGTAAGAAAACATGTCATAAACTGGGTGAATGTACTAAAAAATGTAATGAAAAATGTTTGAAAATTAAATCATGTGGACATGAATGTGAACAATTATGTCATGGTGATAAACCATGTAATGAATCTTTACCATGTAAAGCTAAAGTGGTTTTAACTTGTGATTGTGGTAGAAGAAAACAACCGATGTTATGTTTTTCAGTTAAAGAAATGGTCAAGGAACAAAAGCAAAGAAAACTAGAAGAGAATGATACAAATGAAGATAGTGAAGATAATGAAACAAAGAATCAAGAAGATAATAATGATGAAGTTATTGCAACTATTCCATGTGATGAGGTATGTATCAAAGAACGTAGAAATAAACTGTTGTTTGAAGCTTTAGGTTTAAACCCTGCTAGAACCAAGGAAACCGAAATTTCCATTAAAATGAAAAGAGTTCAATCAATATACACACAATTTGTCTTAAGTCTTTATTCTAAACAAACAGTTTGGTGTACGAGTATTGAAGATATTTTGAAAAAAGTATTAACATCAGCAAATGATACAAATTTCCGTCAAATGAAAAATTCGCAATTAAAGCAAGGTCATAATTTCCGTCCAATGAAACCAATTCAAAGACGATTTGTTAAAGAACTAGCAGATGCATATGGATTATTTTCAGAATCTCATGATCCTGAGCCAAATCGTTCTGTTTTTGTTAAATTATTAAATACATCATCATTGCCTGATATGGATTTAAGTGAAGCTTATGCGGTATACAAAGAATTCAAAGAAATAGAAAAGAAAAAGGCTACAGAAAGATCAATCAAAATTCTGAATACAAATAATAGTAATGATGATGAAACTTTAGTTAATGACTCTAAAGTACAATATAACTATTATAATGGTATAATAATCCAGGATGTTTATTTCGGTATAACTGTTGAAACTGTCGATGCCGCATTATACAACTTATGGAACTTGAAAGATAATGAAACTGATGAAAAAGTCTTTCCATTAATTAAAAAGGGTAAAGTTGAATTTATAAATGAAGGTACGTACGTCTTTTATGGTGAAGATATCATTGAAGAGTTATTAGATGCTGAAAATATTACTGATGTCAAATTACAATATGAAACTCAAATTAAGTCATTATGTGAGCTTTTTGATGTTAAAGTTAAAGAGAAAAATTTAGCATTAAAATGTATTCCTGTTAAAATTGATATACCTGAAGGTATAATTTTAGAAATAATGAAAGAAGAAGAAGTTGCGAGTCCACTAAATGAGGAAGAATTAAACAATTTAGAAGATGTTATTGATGAACTTAAAGATTTAAAAATCGAATCAACCACAGTGACTCCGAAATCATCAGAGTGGTGGTGAAAATCATTTATAGAATAAACCTTAATATTTATAGATTTATAAAAGTTATTATAAAAAATTTTATCATTTATATTGTTTCAAAACCCAAGAAAGACATGTAGCAACATCTCTCTTTGAATGATAAGATGCTTCAATCACTGGTTCATCAACGTCTATTTTAACTACTTTAACATTCATTGTAATATGTAAAGTTGAATAACTGGATGTTAACTCTATTGATAATTTTAGATTGTTATATTGAAGTGATAATACACTAACAGGTGCCATTTTTGGATTAGTTCGTATGAATGGATCATTATTATAACATTTTTCTATCGTATTAGATTCACCAGTACTTTTGTTTGGATCATTAACATATTTTTCAATCAACAAATCATTCTCTATTATTTTCATTGCATCATCTTTAGTTTCGCCAACTTCAAGTAATATAGACGCTAAAAGGTCTTTGAATTTCTTTATCAGTTGGTTGTGTCTAGTATACATCATCATAGGTCTAATCAAAACTGCGTGCTTGTTTCTTGATAATGTTTCTTTACTGAGTGCTACAGGTGGAAGTGACAACTCTTGAGTATTTTTAGAATTGTTGGCACATAACATGATTCTGAAAAACTTTATTATATCATCAGCTCTATTATTCTCAGGTAACTCGGGAGTAGGTTGAGTTAGTTCTGGAGAGTTGATATTCAATGATTCAATTTGAACCAATCTATCGTGAAGTTCGATTGTAATGTAGTTATCAACAATTTTGACGTGTACATTGACTAAAGTTGTTGCTTCTTTCATTAGACTCCAAAATAATTCATTTTCAAAAATAAAGAATCTTGAATTTTTGATTTTTGAAATGAAAGAAGCATCATTAAGAGATGTTTCCTTTTGTAATATACCATAAGAGTCTGACTGTCCAATTAGTTGTTGACTTTCATTTAAAGTCTCAGAGTTGGAATCTTTAGATTTAGAGAATTTGAAAATCTTAATAGAGACAACTTTTTCACCACTCCAAATCCTTTCTCTTTCATTGGTATTGAACTTTTCAAATTCTAAGTGGCCATCTTTACCTTTTTTCAATAAAGCTATGCCATTATCAAAATAATTACTACCTGAATCACCATATCCATATTTAATTGCAAGCTCTTTCTTGGAAGTTTTCGGAGAAACAACTGAAGTAATTAACTCACGTTGATGAAAAACATCTAATACTTCCTTCCAATATATATTCTCTTTCTCTAAATTCGTGCTCAACTTTGAGACAGTACTTTTAAGTAAACGTGATGATTCTTGTAAACTTTGGAGTTTCCAACCATGACCAATTTTCATTGCATTTGCATCATCTAGTTTACGTTTCTTCTCAAATTCTTGATCACTTATTGTAATTCTATCGCATGAAAGAGATCCTAGCTTCATATTTTGTTTTAATTGTGAAGACATTGATGAAGATGCCGCAGCTTGTCTGACAGGTGATAATAATAAAGAAATAAAATCCAATGTCATTGTAGATGATCCAAGTGCAGTTCGTACATATTGTAAAATAGCATTTCTCTTTTGATAAAACTCTGCTTCTTTCTTCCTTGCTTCCTCCATTTGTTGGTTTAAATCTGATTCCTCCGTATTTTCCATTTCAACATCTATTGATTCTCCATCATTGGTTGTATTAGGAACAGTTAAAGTATCGGTTTGAGCATCAGTCAATAGTTCACTATTTATCATCTGTATCAATCTTTCCTCTGTTATTGTTTCAAAAGCACCATATTGAGTAACTAATGAACGTACCATATGTTCAGTTGGATGTGCATAATCATCCTTTTCACTCAACAATTGTTGTTGATGTTTGTAATATGGATTTGGCAAATCGACATGTGCACCTTCAATAAGAGATTTTGTAAATTGTAAATATTTAGGTTCCATTATTGGATAAACTGGAGTTGACTCATCATTCTCCTCCTTGTTCTCTACCTCTTTACTACTCATTACTCCACAACACCTCTGATAACCTTATACACAATCAAAAGAAAGGTTGTTGTTTAACAATATATATAATTGTTAAATCATCAATTTGAAATCATTACGTAACATTTATAATTTTTTTTAAGTTAATTTAACTAAAAGGCTGTGCAACCTTAATGCAATTTGTACGTTAAACCTTCCCTTCATCGAATGGTCCCTATCGTTGTGTCTTTATCTATCTTCATTACTACTAAGAATCAATGCTGAACAAAGATCCAAGTCAACTGTCCTTGGGGCCGCGTGCTTGTTTGGACACGGACTATGTTAATGAAGACCATATTAAAGTGTTTCGGGATGCCCTAAGCTATGATGAACACAATGATTACAATGATAATATAACTCGAACAGATTCAACTGTTTCAATAGCTGATACATTAGCAAAACCGCATAGTTCTGGTGTCGAAACTATATCATCTCAGTCGGACTGGACACCAGTCTATAATAAGACTAAACCTAGGAAATTTGAAACTATTGAAATAGATGGTGCTGCTTATGATGGTAATGGTGATAAGTTTAGCAGAGCAAGCAGTGCATCTTTTAGTAGACCAGATTCTGCAACATCCTCGATACACGTTGATGAAAACTATAGCAACTATGATGAATCTTCAATAACATTTACAATTCTTAGATACCCCCTATTGATCTTCATTTTTTGCTGGACTTTTATCTTATCGGTCTTATATTTTATTGTGAGATTATCCATCTCATTTTCAGAAGATCTTATGCTGAAGAGGGATAAATTAAGAATGGAACTTGTTACAAATTTAAGAAGCTCTAAAAATTACAATGAGTATGTGGAAAATTCAAAAAAATTAGATAAATATCTAAAACTTGATGATTGGTGTAGTGATGATAGATATAAATATTACGATTGGAGAAATCTTAGAAGGACTATTGGAAATCTGAGAAAGTTAAGACATGCCAAAAAGTATGAAGATTTAATGGTGGTTTTACAAACTTGCATTAAATCAAATTTTGCAGGTACTGAAAACCCGTTAATGTATTCACATTGTTATTATGGAACCAAGAAGTTAATTGAAAAGTATAACAATGAAGTTGTAAAATGTTTAAATATTATTATTGAAAATAAGGAAATAAACATAAAGGAGAAAAGGATTTTCTTCAAGATTATCAACAAGAATTTTGGTAGAACATGTTTGGTTTTAAGTGGAGGTGCATCATTTTGCTATAATCATTTTGGTGTACTTAAAGCACTAATTGAAAATGATTTAATGCCAAAAATCATTAGTGGTACTTCTGGTGGTGGTATGATTGCGGCATTAGCAGCAACTAGACAAAATGATGAACTTCTAACCTTGATTAACTCAAAACTATCAAGTAAGATAAACGCTTTTGGATCAGAACCTTTCTGGGTTTGGATGAAAAGATGGTGGACCACGGGTGCTAGATTTGATTCAGTTGAATGGGCTAAAAAGGCACAATGGTGGACGACAGGTTCGACTACATTTGAGGAGAGTTATCTTGAAACAGGTAAAATATTGAATATATCTACCGTTCCAAACGATATTCACTCTCCGACAATTTTATGTAATTATATTACATCACCTAAATGCTGTATTTGGTCTTCGATGTTAGCATCTGCTGCAGTTCCCGGTATTTTAAATCCAGTTATGTTAATGGAAAAAACTAAAGACAATATCATAAGACCATTCTCACTTGGTAGTAAATGGAAAGACGGATCATTAAGAACTGATGTCCCGTTAAATACTTTAAACATGTATTTTAATACTAAATTTTCAATTGTTTCACAAGTCAATCCGCATGTTATGTTATGGATCTTTAAAAATCGTGGTGATATAGGAAAACCAATTATAAGATCAAAAGGTAAGACTTTTAGAGGTGGTTTCATTTTAAGTTATTTAGAAAACTTGATTAAATTGGAAATTATCAAGTGGCTGAAATTAGTTAAAGAATTTCAATTGTTTCCAAACTTGTTAGAGAGTGACTGGTCCAATCTATTTTTACAAAATTTTGGTGGAACAATTACACTATTTCCTAAAATAGTATTAAGTGATTACATGTACATTCTGTCTGATCCAACAGAAGAAAGATTAGCTAGAATTATTACCAACGGGGAAAAGGTAACTTATCCTAAACTGTTATTTATCAAGCACCGTTTGAACATTGAAAGAACCATTGAACGTGGACTTAAGGAATGTGATGTTGATATTGATGAAACATTCAATGCACCACCAGATTTGGTTACAAAAATTGATCAAAGTATCAAAGATGGTAATCTTGAAGATAGTAGTTTTGATGATGGTGGTGCCGATAGCGACGAGATTCTTGATGATATTGATAGTAATGAAAGTGAGAGATCTAATTTAGGGTTTTTGGGTATTAAAATGAAAAGAAATGAGGTGGTAAGTGAAGAAGGGTATGTTTCCTCCGGTTATGAAGAGAATTACACAACAGATGAAGATACATCCAATTTAAGTCCATAACAGTTAGCTCATTAACGTATACATAATATTATTAAATCATCTATCTAGAATATATTTTATAATCATATTTTAATTGACCGTAATCATCGAAAGAATCGATAGTATCTGCTTCTGAGAGAGTCAATCCAAGTTCTGATATTAGATTCCAGAGGCTATCTCGTACGTCTTCGAACCTCTCTCTTCTCCCGACCATGAATACAACTTTGGAACCTTTTTTTAGTGATAGCAATGTTTTGACGGTATCTCTGACCCAAAATGGATGCTGATGTGAATATACAGGATCGGAAAAAATCAATATTTCAAATTTTGTTTCCGTTGTAGATGATCTTTCTAAAAACTCCGATGGATTTGTCCAGTCTAAATAGGTTACAGTTATTTCATCTGTCTTTTTTGAAATAGTGAATTGATCATCAGAAGCAAGTAAATTGCATTCAATGTTATTAAGCTTAATATTCTGTGCAAGATTGTCTATAATTTCAGGTAAATCAGTAGAAATAATATGATGTTTTGTGTTTTGCTTTGCAAGTATTATGGAGACTAAACCAGTTCCAGCACCAAGTTCCAGTATTGGAGAGGAATCATTATAGTCTAACCATGATGGTGTAATTGATGAATTTGAAACAATAGCATTAGATAGGACAAGAGATGCACCCCATGTAATATTACCAACTTTATCCTCTGTTAAAGCAGGTTCATATAATGCAATCTTTTCATTTGAGTTATCTAGTTTTATATATCTAGTTGAATTACCTCTTAAAGCAGGTGCAGAATTTGCAGACATGATATAAGAAGCTAGATCATATATCTCATCCCTTTCTTCCTCTGATAAATGTAATAAAGGATGTGCAACTATTCGTGTAAGATATGCGGTTATATCTGTTGACGCCATTACTGGTAGAGCTGTGAATGTTAGAATCGTAGTTTCAGATAAGGATAAGTAATCTGATATTTGCTTAATATTTTCAGGTTGAAGACCTATATCATCTAAGCATACTGAATCATCTGTATCTCGTGAGAAGTTGGTTGTCTTTGCTGGTTGTAAAAGTTTGAGTGTTGATAAAAGAACATGAAATGGAGCAGATGGGAGTGGTAAATCAAATACAGTTGCTGGTATCTCATCCATTTCGTCAGAATCTACCACTGTTTGTATTGCTTCTTTGTCCTTCTTCTCTTTCCCTTTATTCTCAACTGATATCAAATCTGTCTGGTTCAATGTCTGATTATCCAAAATTGTATCAGTTTTCTCAGTTGACTCATCTTCAATAGATACAGGATCAAAGAAACTCAATGGATCAAATGCATCTGACATAATTAGCCTTCCCTGCTAACTAGAAATAAATTCAAGATCCACACACATGTAAAGTGAAAAATTTCAATAAAACTCTTTGATTCAAGTAGAGGAAATGTATATGATTACGTAATAAATTGAATATTATTATAGCCGACCATTCATCATGTAATTCTTGAAAGTTTCGTGTTTGTAATATGCATGTATAGTTTGCTGGGATTAGAAGCGGTTTTGAATAGGCCATACATACATGACAGATATACCGACACTTAGTGCAAATGAAGTGGCATTTTTAGCTGAACAGGAAGAAGTGTTTGTACTTTCAAGACATTCACTTCCAGCTATTCATATGATCGGACCAACAATTCCACGAATGCAAGCACTTCAACGTCATAAAATTCCATTATGGAGTGCTATTATATTAAAGAGACAACGTAAATGTAATATAGTTACACCTGAATGGCTCTCTATTGAAGTTTTGAAAAGGGCAGTTAGTTTAGAACGAAGGAATCCAACATCACTTTTAACACCTGAACAACTAAACTTACCACAATTATGGCCAGCTATGGCTCGTATGCTTTTACAAAATGCACATGATGATTTAATTGATTCACCACATGAAATTCGTGCTGCTTTACATGATTTACAGGAACTACGAGATGTGAAAATACATAGAATGTTACGTACAGGTACTCAAAACCTTTATGGATTATCACATTTTGAAGTTGCACAACTTAGACCTCTATTATTACGTCAAATTAATCTTCTTCTTAAACTTAATGAGGGTGATAATGATGAAAATGAAAACGGGACTGGAATTGATAATGGTATTAACGATGGTGGTTATGATGATCTTAATAATAATGATAGTAACTCAAACCATGATCCATTTGATAGTTACCCATCTAATGAAGAAAAACACAAAGCATTTGGATCATCTGATGGTCCTTTCAATAGTCTTACAACATCTCCACCACCATTTCCTAATGATTTTACATTAATTGAAGAAAATCCAACGAAGCGTCGTCGTATGGGAGGAAACACGGCTCCACTTCCAGAATCTGACTCTGATTCCGATAATGATATAGAATTTAGACGATAAAAATTTTGTACAATACCTTTTATATACATTCTTATGTGAGTAATATAGTCTGTAATACCTAGAATGATTATCCATATCGATAGTACTATATATGTAGTACATATCAGCTGTATAATGTGTATGATGACATAAGCAACAAATGAAAATAGTGAAATTTCCAATTTCCATTTTGTGTTAGGAATAAAATTTCAAATGTCATGATGAAATTCTTTGAAATTTTAATCGGTTGATGCAATGCATTGTCTTGATTTTGGTAGTTTTGTAAAGACAACACGTGAACATGCTTGCAAGAACTAGTCCATCAGTACTACTGGCACCTCGTTTATTTGCCAGATTTGCTTCAACCTCAGAGATTGTTTCAAAGAAAGATCCAGCTGTTGGAATTGGTGCAAAATCAAGAAAGAAAAATAACCAACAACGTCCAACAATTAATAAAGTTGGTGTTCCGCATGATCCATATATTCCAGTTGCATATAATCATTTAACCTCAAGTAAACCAAGACAATCATTACGTGCACTTTGGAATAGACTTAAATTATTTGCTTTTAATTGGGTTCAAGTTTATCAATTTAAATCAGGTATGGAAAAAGGTTATAAACCACAATTTGTTCAATGGAAAAATAAAGCAATAACAACTTTTATTCAAGTTAATAAACATTTTGCAAATCGTAAAATTGAAAATATTCGTCCCGTTGTTTCAGAATTTGTTTATTTTCAATTAGGTAAAAGACAAGCTGCTCTGCCAAAAGGTTCAATCAAATGGGAATTAGTTCAATTTAATTCATCACCAAAATTATTATCATTTAATGCTTTCCCTCATGAAGATGGTTCAACCTTATTATGTCAAATTATTTATAAATTTGATACAAAGCAAAAATGGATTGTTAAAAATAGAAATGATGATAATGTAACTGAAACTGTTAGAGATATGGTAGAATATTTAGCATTTAATATTGATCCTTATAATGATAATGTTTGTCTTGCAGGTTCTGTCTTTGAAGCTCCTCTTGATAGAAAACTTGAATCAAAATTAGTTGCTTCCCAATCAATGGCATTAGAATATATGAATACTAATGGTGATATATATAGATCTGAACCAACTGATGAAGTTAAAATGATTGATTATAAAGATTAATTACATCAAAAGCCAAAAATTAAAAATTAAAAGTTTTAAATTTTTATGTATAAAATTTTCCCTGTAAATATACTATTTTACATTACTAAAATACATTACTTATCGATCATTCATTGTAGGTGTCAGGTTCAATGATGCGATATCACCCATAACACTCTCTACATCAACTCCACCACTAAAATCTTCAGAATCAAAACTCATGTTTTTATCCCTAACCAATCTCAGATTACCATTTGCTGTATCAACACCTCTAAAATGAATATTGGTTTCCACTGTTTCATTATTATTTCTCAAAATACCTAATCTTTCCGATCTTAAACTATTGTTAGATGAAATGTTCGTACTACTTTCACTTTTTCTCTTTGGCCTAATGGCTTCCTCATAAATAGGTGGGGGTGGTGATTCTTCTCTACCTGCATGTTCACCATCATGTTCATTATTAATTCTTTCAAACTTAAACCTGTTATCACTGTATTCAGGTGGCTTGTTTTCATCCGGTGGACTTAAACCCATCAATCCATCAATAGTATTTATTTGATCCATATCTTTATTTGATAACATTTTGTGAATAGAATCTGATCTGTTCCTAGATCTGGACAATGTGGCAGATAGTAATGATGTAGCATCAACTCCATTGTTACGGATTGTCTTATCATTAGGAATCATTAACGTTCTATTTGCACTATTATTATATGATAAGCTGCTGCCCCTAGAAATGTCCAAATTGTGCATGGATAATGGTGACGTTGCAATAAGATTTGTTGTATCACTTATTGTATTTCCCTCACTCATTGTACCATTATTAATAGTATTGATTATGTTACTTGACATTAATGGAGAACATGGTGCAAATACCGTATTTTCATCACTACTATTATCGGGTGAGCTAAAATCATTTTCAGAGTTTAGTTCCATTCTTGATAAATTTTTATTCATTTCAAACATTCCATATTTAACAGCATCATCGTATGATGGTAGATTCATCGTTTCAGGTACACAGAATGGTGAAACAAAAACGATTGGGGTATCAACCACAACCTCATAATGATGCATTTTAGGTTTATTATCATTAGTCTTCATTTTAGGATCAGGTCTACTAATTCTGAAAGATATTTGTAATCTATGTCTAATTTTCAGGTTTGAAAAAGTAGCATCCGGTAAAAATGTATATAAAGACGTTTCATTGTTATTGTTTAAGTTATTGTTTCCATTATTTGTATTGTTCAAATGCTCATTAGTTTCATAGTAATTGTTTTTCGGACTGAATCCTTGATTGATACTCTCATTGTTACTTGAGAATGAGAAATTTCTTGTTCTTCTTTTAGGCGATTTCGAAAATCCATAATCATCATCTGAAAGAACTTCGTTTTTATCATTTGAATTGACTGAAAAAATTGACATTGAATCATTATTGTGGTTAATGTTCCTATTTGAACCATTACTATTGTCTCTCAAACCTGTGAAGTCAGAGGTACCTGTACATAAATTTTCATAAACTGTGGAAATAAATTTGGAATCATCATTGGCAACAAATGTAAGAGGACATTGTAACTTAACCGGATTAGTAATCACGACATCTTCTTGAACGTGTGAGTTATTATAATTACTATTTTGTGGATCATTGTGACCACTAAAAGAACCATCTAAGAATCTTGACATCTTTTTGGATGAATGTAAAAATCCTGATGCTGAATTTTTAAAACTACTACTACTTCCATGACTATTTGATCTTGAGTGGGAATGGATATGAGTTTTGGATGGAGTTTGTAACAGTGAAGAATTGTAAAGTTCAGATTCTTCATTATTATAACAAAAAGTTAATAAATTATCATTAACACAATTAGTAACAATTTCTGTTTTCTGTGGTACAGCTCTCGGATTTACAACATTTAATGGTTTTTCCTTTGTTTTAATTTCCATTAAAGTAGTTACGGTTTCCTTAGATCTATTTCTCAAACTTTTAGTTTCCTCTGCCTGTTTACTGTCTTTGGGATTCTTTGCTGTATAAGTTATTTTTTCAATAATATTAATCTTGATACGTTTAAGTTGTAAATTTTTCACTAGTGGGACTAATTTCATTTGTAACATAAATGTATTATTGCGTAAGAACTTATTATTTGGAGATATGTTTAAATCTTCAGGTGGTGATAACTGTGTATACTTTTTGGGTAATAATAATTCATAATTTAAAGCTTTATTCCAAACTTTGTTAACATAAATTGATTTATTTAAAGTCGATGTTGCATCAGATGGAGGTAATCTAACTGAGGGTAATTGATAATTATAGTTGTAAACAATACTTTTTATTTGTTGATTTTGATGATGAAAGAAACTAGCGCCACTATTTGATCTACGTCTTTGATCATTTATAGCTTGGTCATTTACGTGACTAATTGATGTTGAATTAATAGATATAGATATACTTTTATTGCGTGTAGATGATGATGAGTTTCTTCTGATCCCAATTTTTTTAAAAAATGATGTTTTGGAAGAAGAACTTGGAGAGAAGTTTCCATTCAGAGTGTTGTTAATTGTACTACTTATACTATTGTTATCGATGATATTCATATTTTTGGCTTCTAAATCAAATTTTGGTTCTTCAAATCTGTGTTGATGTGATGGTGAAGTTGACAAAAATGCAGATTGTGGGGCCTGTAGGTTAGGTAATGGAGCAATCCCTTTTTGAATTTGAATTGAGAAATCGTGTGAAATATTTGAGTTTGGAGCATATATGGACTCACAGGTATTTAAAGGATATACAACGGGTAATAGGAAAATATAATAACCTGGATTTAACGGTTCAGATTCAGTTTCAGAATTAACAAATAGATTTGACTCAACAACTGAGTCATTAATCAATATTTTTGATTCTGAGACATAATTGTTTGGTAATAAAGGTTTAAAATATTTAACTTTCTGAGTTGGTTCAGATGAAACTTTTGAATCTAAAGGTTTTTTAGCATTATTCATTGAATCGAGTGACAAAGAATCAGATTCTAGTGAATCATTCAGAGTTGTTGTTTCATTATAATCATTTGCTGATGTATTGGTATTTGAGTCTTTGAAAGGGATATAACAATCCGGATTTTGTAGATCTAGATTCCAATTGATAGGGATTGAAGTTCTATATCGTTCATCAAATGGTTCTTTCTTAGAAAACTCGCTTGCATTCCATTTAATATTTGCATGTGTATGATAGTTGACTTTTACGTTATGATTCAGACTAACTTCTTTATTAATTTTGAAAATGATACCAAAGGTATGATATGTAATTCCATTTCCATTATCTTTACTAATTGATTTTGTTGGAAAATCTGAGGGAATATTCATATATTGATTGAAATTTTGTTGGTGGTTGTTAGTAAAGTTCTCACTATGATCATTAGTAAAATCGATTTCATTATCATCTCCGTCATTATCATTATAGTTATCATCAGCATCATTTTCATTATCGTTATCGTTATCGTTATCGTTATCATTATCCATATCATCATCATTATACTCATCCTGAATATTTGAATCCGAATTGTTATTATTATTATTATTATTATTTCTCCTTTTCTTCTTTTGAGAGTTAAAGGGTAAAAACAATATTTGACCATTACCTGTTATGAAAGTTTCAATATTACTATTATTTATAATTGTAGAATTGATTGGGGTATTAGATGATGAAATGGTATAATTTTTCTCTCTTAACTGGTAAGCAGTTAATTTAAGGGGATTCATATTTAAACCTTGATGAGATAAATAAGATACTAAGGCTTTATTATAATATTTTAGATTTATTTTAGAACTAGAATCATCTAAACCGGATAATGAGAGTAAATCATCCATACTTGTTAAATTAAAATTCGAATTTGTTGAATAATCTGAAATACGTATAACCGGAGTTTGACCATTTGATGAAGAATTATTCAAATGAATATTATTGGTATTACCATTATTTGACATTATACGAGAATTAGATGATAACAATTGTTTATTCAATTGAGAATGAGTATTTGTGGTTGTAAACTCATTAACATTTACATGAACATTATTGAATTTCTGATTTAATGTTGAATTAGATAATGTGGCGCAAACCTGGGGGGACGATTGATTCTGAAATGGGCCCTGCAAACCAATATTTGAAGGGGGATGTGACATTCTAAGAAAGTTACAATGTATACTTTCAATACTATGATACAAGAATGGCTAATAAAAGTGTTATATTGCTAATTAACTAAACCAGAAAAAAGGTAACACCTGGGATTGAAAGAAATGCATTGAATTAAATCCTACTATATTAGCATCATCAGGTCCTCAGATTAGCAGACTGATAATTTTCACAAATTGACAGCGCTGAGCCAGAAAAACTGGAAAAAGGGCAAATTTTTATATTTTTAGTGGGAGTGCACAGAAATATTTCCCACTGAGTAATATTAGCCGACATTTCTTGTGGGGGATTAGTATAGAAAATAGTGGGTAAAAAATCTGTTATTAACAGTAAAATTTTTTATATTTTTCAATTTGATATTAAATTGAATATTATCGAATTTGTATTAAAAATATTATACCGTTCAAGTGTATTGGATTGATTGATTTAAACTTTTGAGTTCCACTGATTTCCTTTCTTCGTTTTATTCAATTCAGGTGATAACCTATTTGGACACTTAAATCATTCTTATCTAAGCTAACCTGGTTTGCATCTACTTGGTGGAATGCCTGAAACAACTCAATCTAATTCTCTAACGGATTCCTCACTGGATCCGATTCATTCTAAAACAGACAAATGTGATATATCACTATCTCATGCTCCTAAACTATCTCATGATATATCAAATGAACACTATAAAAAGGATACCCTACCCCAAGATCAGATTAGTTCTAACTCTACCTCAAATAAATCACCTTCAAAATTTACACCTTCTCCTTTATCATTACCAAAAAGATTTTCGGTATCTTCAATAAAGGATAGTAATAATAATAATAATAATAATAAATCAATACATCCAACTACTACTCAAAATACTTCTCAAACTATACATCCAAACCAAAACTTACCACATAATTTCCTACAACCTCTATATCCTATACAACAGATATCTTTATCAGCTTCAAGAGATCAATCTAATCCAATGGTACAATATCAACAAATGTTCTATAATCCTCAAACAGGTTCTGTAATGTCTTTACCTGTAGCACCATCATCTCAATCTCAAAATCATCCTCAAAATCAACCTCAAGTTATGTATATGGTACCAGCAAATCACCCTATACAAACTATTAATCAGCATCATCCTCAGCATCCACATTTAACTCAACAACATCCTCATCAAGTACATCCTCAACAACAACATATCCATCATGCACCAGTCTCCCAACTGGTTTATATGAAAAATGCAAGTGGTCAATTGATTCCAGTTTTAACACCTCTTTCATCAGTTAATAATATACCTTCATTTCCAATTATATCCCCAATTTCTAAAATGAATAGTAATAATAATAATAATAATTTTACTCAACCAAGTAATAAACGACAAAAAACTTCAGATTCTTCATCTTCATCAATCTCTCAATCTGCTGAACGTTTACAAAGACAACAAATTCAACTTCAACTTCAAAGAAATCCAAATATTAATAAATTAGTGGATTCTTCAAATATTTCAGATATTTATAATGTAGAAAATAATGATGAAATAGTACCTAAGTCAAGTACTCGGCCAGGAAAAAATAATGAAAATGTTCAAATAAATAAAACTGATTTTAAAAATGGTGAAGATGATGATCTTGTCGCTGACGGTGATGAAGATGATGATGAAGGTGATGAAGATGCTAATATCGATCAAGATGATAATAGAAATAGTAATAAACCTCATCAAGTAACTGATAACAACAATTCTAAATCCCAAGTTGTATCAAAGGAAATTCCAACAAATATAGTTTCCTCCACTTCCCCATTATCATCGGCTAATTCTGTTATATCAAATGATTCAACAAGCTCTTCAAAATCATCTAAAAAAATTACAGGAACTTTAACAATAGGCTCATTCACTTATAAATACAGTCAAACATTATCCAACAATCCAACAAAAGATCGTGAATTGTTTGATAGACTTGCTGAAAATGCATGGAAAACATGTATGTCTAAGAGATGATATTTTCACTACTACATTACTGTTCTATAACTTCATAAATCTCCTTTTTTTCTTCACCCATTTTGCTTCTATATCATAAATATGTGTAATATCTATTTTTGTTTCGTTTGTTCTTTTTTAATCACTACAAAACTGAACTTGCTTCAAATAAAATTTCCCCATGCATTAAGTATTTCAGAAATGTGTTTCGGACTCATGCGAGATTATTTTTTTTGGCATCATGAAAAGTTGGCCTTCATCCAAATGGATCGATGATAAATGTTTCTTTATAGACTAATGCGACATACAGCTTTAAATAGGTTTATATCGAACGGTATAATATCTCGTTTATTCATACAACAAAGAAACTTTTCATTAACTCAAAAATTACTTTCAAAAGATGTATCTGAGTCATTAAATAAAGTAAAAATTTTGTTAGAGGATACTCAAAATGAAGAAACTATAAGAAATATATTTGATTTCCCAAAATACTGGAATGATTTCAATAAACAATCTGATGATGCGGATAAGAAAGTTGGCCAAAAATTAACTGATAAGGGAATGTTTGATTCTTTAAAAATCTTAAAATCAGAAGAATCAGTTGGGTTATTTTGCAATCCATACCTAACTAATCCTAAAGGTTTAATTCGATTTGCAGAAGAAACTTTAGAAAGTGCAAGAGCATTAACTGCTGAAATGATTAATGATCAATCTGTTGAAAGTTTATATGTTTACATTAAAGATTTGGATAGATTATCAGATATGCTTTGTAGAGTGATTGATCTTTGTGAATTCATACGTGTAGTTCATCCAAATTCGTCATTTGTCAAAGCTGCAGAGCAATGTCATTACCAATTATTTGAACATATGAATATTTTGAATACCTCAAAACCGTTGTTTTACAAATTAGAGAAAGTTTTATACAATAAGGAATTGAATATTAGTGAAAAACTATCAAGTGAAGAAATATCCGTTGGTAAATTATTATATGCAGATTTCAAAAAATCTGGTATTGATATGAACAGTAAAACAGGTGAAAGTTTTGTTCAATTATCTTCATATATTGCTAATGCCGGTCAAGAATTTAGTAATAATATAACAGTACCAAGACAAACATCTATCAAGATTGAAAAGGATGAATGGAATGAAAATGATGTTAAACCTGAATATTTAAAACAACTATCTCGTGGATTTGATGGTAGTCTATCTATTCCAATCTATGGTAATATTCCCTTTGAGTTATTAAGATCATGTTCAAATAGTAAAGTGCGTGAGAAGATTTGGGTTGCTTTACATAGTTCACCAGATGAGCAATTAGAGTTATTAACAAATCTCTTAAGATGTCGTCAAATTTTAGCAAATTTAATGAATTGTAGTAATTATTCACAATATTCACTTAACGATAAAATGGCAAAATCTCCTGAAAATGTTATGCAATTTCTTAAGGGTTTAGTTGATGATTTGAAACCACAAATGTTAGAAGAACTTAAAACTCTCTATAAGAGTATGGAACAAAAGGATGAGAGTATCACTTTATCAGATAAAGAAGTTGTAACTTCCATTAAACCATGGGATAGAGAATATTTATTAACTAAACATACGATCTCTCAAAAATCTCAACAAAATGAAGATATATCTGAATACTTTTCCCTAGGTACAGTTGTTGCTGGTTTATCTAAATTATTCTATGCTATTTACGGTATAAAGTTAGTTCCCCAAAAATTGAAAAAAGGTGAAGTCTGGTCAGATGATGTCCGTAGATTTAATGCGATTAACGACAAAAATGAAAACATCGGTATAATTTACTTAGATTTATTTCAAAGAAGAGGTAAAACCCCACATCCTGCTCACTTTACTGTTTGTTGTTCCAGAAGACTTCAAGATATTGAGTTAAGTGCTAATGATAAATTTAAGTTGAAATCATTCCCGACTACTGAAACAATTGAAACTGTTGTTCAAAATAATAAGACTTACCAATTGCCAATTATTTCATTAGTTTGTAATTACAATATCGGCGTGAATGATGCAAATATGGCATTTTTAACATTAGATCAAATTGCAACCTTATTCCATGAAATGGGTCATGCAATTCATAGTATGTTAGGGAGAACGGAATTACATAACGTTTCCGGTACAAGATGTCAAACCGATTTTGTTGAACTTCCATCAATTTTACATGAAACATTTGCTCGTGATGAAAGAGTTCTGATGACAATTGGTAAACATTATAAAACTGGTAAACAAGTTCCAGTTCAATTATTAAAAAACCATTTACAATCTGATAAAATCTTGAAATACTGTGAAACTTTTGGTCAAGTTAAAATGGCACTTTTAGATCAAATTTATCATGGAGCAACTAATGCGAATATAAATAACGACTCACTTAATGTTATTGAATTATATCACGAATTGGAATCAAACTTGATGTTCTTAGCAG
Source organism: Pichia cephalocereana (assembly GCA_030565065.1). Taxonomy (NCBI): domain Eukaryota; kingdom Fungi; phylum Ascomycota; class Pichiomycetes; order Pichiales; family Pichiaceae; genus Pichia; species Pichia cephalocereana. The sequence goes on along the minus strand of JAJMAS010000012.1, from coordinate 74,029 downwards.
ATACAAAATCAACATGGCCAGGTAAATTCGGGCATTTGTACTCATATGGTGCATTATATTATTCATACTTATTCGATCGTGCTATTGCATCTAAAATTTGGGAGAAACTTTTCAAAGAAAATCCATTTTCCAGAGAATCAGGTGAAATTTTTAAAAATGAAATTTTATGTTGGGGTGGATCTCGTGATCCATGGGTTTGTCTTTCAAAAACATTGAATAATGAAGAACTAGCAAATGGTGATGTTAGATCAATGGAAATCATAACTGATAATAACAAATTATAGAGCTGAAATACTGAAAATTTATAAAATCTAAACTTTTGTTTCATTTATTTTACTTTTTTCTAGGTGAACATTTTGCATTTTGCAAACAGTTCAGCATTGTACTCATTAACCATATTCTTGAATCTATAGAACTAAATCTCAAATTAGATACAGAAAAATCTGTAACATTATTCGATGAATCTTTAGTAGATCCGGCAAGTAGCAGTAACTCCGATATCAAAACTGAACTTATCGATGTAACGAAAACACCACAATCAGAACCATTAGTTTGTTGGGGTGTGTCACGAACATGAACAATGTTCCAGTCTACGCTTGATTTTGTTTCCCGTTCATTGTATAATACTTTTGTCATATTCTTCACGAGTCGAGTAGTTTCAGATTCATTTGCTCGAAACATTGAGTCAAATACAAGTGCAGTTTGTGTATATTTTTTCGAACTTGATGATAGTAATTTTGAAAATACAACAAGACTCCAATGAGATCCTCCTTCAGATGACCCAAAATCATCGTTATCATTCAATGGACAAAAAACGAACTGTGCATCTGATATTCCAGATGGTAAAACTTTTTCCTTTACAAGTTCTAATGGTTCTGGGTGATTAGCAAGCAAGAAAGTAAAAGTGGGTAACAAGATACAAATAGGAGATACAAATATATCTTTTTGAAGCTTGTTATCATATTGGTAAAATTTTGAGTTAACTAGTCTTTTTGATAGTAATGGTAAAATGAATCCATTATAGAGTAAGGAATAAAACCAAGAAATTGTACTATCTGATAGCCATTCGTCATCGCATAATGTAGATAAATCATTGCAGTAAAATGGAACATCATCAATTTGAAATATCACTGATGTCTCACTTAACTTTTCTGTGTTTGATTCTGCAGCTGCAATGCATTGTTTCATCAGTGTTTTCAAATGATTGATTTTCTGTCTTGGAGATAATGATGATGTAGTTAAAGTTAAGTTTAAATCATTACCTTCATTACTTTTCTTCTTTTTTTCATTATTTTTCCTTTCATTCTTGGTACTTTTGGCAAGCTTCTTCATTTCTCTAGCTTGTTTTCTTTCCTCTAGAGTCAACTTCTTCTTCTTTCTAGCTTCTTCTTTTAAACTCTGAACATTATCTTCTATCTCATCATTATTTGTGTAAGTAGACTGTTCATCTTCTAAATTTTGTCCATATATGGTTGTATGAGAACTCAACTCGGAATCATCAATACGATAATTTGAGAGTTCTGTGATATGGCACAAACTACGCAAATAATTTCCATATTCTTGTAAACTTTCATCTTCATCATCAAAATTTTTTTTTATGATATTCCAACAAATATTTAAAACATCAAAACCATCTGTTTTATATTCTTCCTTTTTATTCTTCGATTTCTTGTTAGCACTCTTCTTGTTATTTCTTTCATCTCGAAACAATGATGTCATTCCCTTTCGGATATCAACTACATTAGCATCAGATGTATCCTCTAAGATGACAAATCCTTTATAGTCATTGAATCCAATTTTCATCCTTGTAAAAAGCAATTGCTTAATGAGTTTGCGTAATTTTAAAATTTTAAAAAAATGATTTACTTCCCAATTAGGAAGTTAAGATCTCTAAATTTCAAAATTTTTCATGTTGTACACACCTTAAAAGATTTTAGTGTTGTTAAGATAGACAAGCTCTCCTTTGAAGTATAAAGCTGACCATAACAACATATTAAAGATGTCTGAATTTGACTTAGAGGAACCTCTTACATCAACCGTTAGACCATTAAATGATTCAGTTATCACTGTTCGTATTATCAAATCATTCCCCTTTAGAAATATAAGAAATCATGTTTTCCAACATATAGATTTAGCAAATACTACACCAAAACAATTAATGGAATTAATCAAACAAACCATAAAAACTGAGGGAAGTCTTAGACCTTATAGAAATGTTGACTTTGATACTATAAAGATTTACACACATGCACATGGAACTAAAACCATGAATCTAGTAATAAATATGGATCACGATGATGATTGGGTTTTAGACCTTGAAGATGAAACTCGTTCTCTCTCATCCTATGGAATTGAAAATGAAACAGAACTAAGTGTGTACCGTCGTGAAGATTACGAAGCTTACCGTTTGAATCCTGTTGATAAATGGTGTTAATAGTGGTGTATCGTGATTACGTAAGTTTTCACGTGATCAATTTTTATTTAAATTTTTTCGTATAACAAGTTCCAAAAACTGTGGCTTTAATTTTCCTTAATACAACACACAGGGTTTTTTTTATAGAATTTTAGTTTGTATTTAACATCCTTTATCCTACTTTTAAATACTTCTTGGATATTTAAACTTTCCTATTGATATCATTGTTATACAAACAGTTTTATCAAAGTAAATATGCCTGACGGAGACCTTATAAAAGATCCGTTAAATTATCTTCAACGCAGTTGTTCGAAAGATTCTAAAATTAGCGGCTCATTGGATTTGAGTTTACCAAATGTTTTAACTGATAAACTCAATAATGTCAATGAAAATAGTACAAATGATTCACAACAAATAAAAAAAAAACATTCCTTAGAAACTATTGAATCAAAAGACGGGAAAAAATTACAATTAACATCTGTTACCCCTTCAAAGAAAAGATTAAAATTAGTTCCAATAAATGAAAAGAAAGCAATAAAAAATATTTTAAATGAGAATTATGAATCAATGATAAGTTCAAACCACGATGATTTAGAAGATGTTGATCACAAATATTGTTATCGTCATAATCCAAGAATTAGATGTAATAAATTAGCAGATCAACAACAATTAACTAATATTCAGAACAAGTTATCAACTTTCTCAAGAGAGGATCAACAAGCAATTACAAGTGTTTGGTCAACATTCTCCAACTCCTCATATGCTAGAAGAGCTCTAATTTTACAAGGTCTTATATCACAATGTTGTTTCCCTCAGTTATCAGTTGTATCACATGAAATTTCACATTTACTAAAGATTGATTTTATTGATATGTTGCCTTGTGAAATTGGTTTGAAAATTTTATGTTATCTAGATTGTCAAAGTTTATGTAATGCAGCTCAAGTATCAACCAAATGGAAACAATTAGCTGATGATGATAGAGTATGGCGATATATGTGTGAACAACATATTGATAGAAAATGTCCACAATGTGGATGGGGTTTACCATTAATGGCTGTTAAAAAGTTACAGGAAAAATCAAACAAGAGAAAAAAAAATGCAAATTCTACATGCTCTTATAATATTGTGGAACTTGATGGCTCATCAAATCTTGAAGCCACAGCAACATCAACCGCAGTTACCACAACAATTGATAATCATCAAGATTTTACAAGTCCTTCATTAGAACGTAAAACATCAACCCCACAAGAAATTATGAGACAGAAAAGACCATGGAAAGCTGTTTATTCCGAACGTTATACAGTTGAAAGACATTGGAGAAAAGGTTTTTATTCATTGAAAAAATTTGCAGGACATTCGGATGGTGTTTTATGTTGTAAATATGATAATAATAAATTATTAATGACAGGTTCATATGATACAAGTATTAAAATTTGGAATACTGATACAGGTAATCTAATCAGAACTTTAAATGGTCATACGATGGGTGTTAAAGCCTTAGCATTTGATGATCAAAAATGTATTTCAGGTGGTTTAGATGCAACAATTAAAGTTTGGAATTGGAGAACTGGTGAATGTATTTCATCATATCCTGGTCATAGAGAAGGTGTTTTATGTGTTGATTTTTTTGATAAACTAATTGTAAGTGGTAGTGCTGATAAAAGTATAAAAGTTTGGCATGTTGATACAAGAACTTGCTATACATTAAGAGGTCATACAGACTGGGTTACATCAGTTAAAATTCATATAAAGAGTAAAACATTATTTAGTGCAAGTGATGATTCAACTGTTAAATTATGGGATTTAGAAACAAATAAATGTATTCAAACATTTGGTGGTGTTGAAAATGGTGGTCATACTGCTCAAGTTCAATGTGTCATCCCATTTACTTATACGGAAGAATTAGTTACTGATGTTGTAAATGATGAAATTATTAGAGACGATAATAATGGTGAGAATAACTCAAATAGTACAAACAGTAATGAAAATAATGAGAACAGGCCTAATGAAGGTTTAAGCAGTAGAGCTAATAGTGTAAGAAATAGAGATCATGTACATCCAATAAATAATGATGAAAATGAGAATGAAAGTGATGTTGAAGAGACAGATAATGACAGTGAGTTTGAGAAATTTATAAAATCACGTCGTAATGTTCCAACCCATTTATTAACTGCATCACTTGATAATACTATTAAATTATGGGATATGAAAACAGGTAAATGTATTCGTACACAATTTGGTCACATTGAAGGTGTTTGGTCAATTGCTGCTGATACATTTAGAATTGTAAGTGGGTCACATGATAAGAGTATTAAAGTTTGGGATTTACAAAATGGACAATGTATGCATACATTTGCAAATGCAAGTTCAGTATCCTGTGTAGGTTTAGGTGATTCACGTATTGTCTGTGGTTTGGAAAATGGTGAAGTTAAGATGTATTGTTTTGATTGTAAAGATTAATAAAACAATAAAAGTGAAATAAATGATTTTTAAGTGCTTTAAATTGGGTGGATTGGTTTATATTTGTATAAATTTTATAATTATTTAAAATTTTGGTCCAAAATCGAAATGTAGTTTTAATATAGGGGTTCTTCATGGAAGATTTTGCAAACAACTTAGTAATTATTGTAAATCACGAAATTTTGCTTTTTAGGTGGCTCAACTATTTTTTCAAAGCTAGGCTTTTATATTATTCTTCACCATAAAACTATTCCAATTAATTTGCCACAGTGATCACGAGCTAGCTTTTCTAATTAACCTGCACAAATACCATTGAAACTGTTACAACAGCTCAATTAACTCTTCAAAGTTAAACATAATCAAAGTCATGACACAATTTTTGTCGTGCTAAAAAGATTCCACCTCAACAGCCGCACTCTCCATACTACCTATATAAAGAACTTGCTTTATCGAAAGGTTGCTTCGAAAGAAGCAAGTGAAGACATCAATATCACCAATAAAATTACAATATTCAAGTATATACAATAAAAAGATATTAAATAAAAGGAATTATGAACGGAATATTATATGCATGTTTGTGTGTGTATATGGGTATGTTCACATACCTTTAACGGTAAATGGATAAGCAGCAGCAAGATTATATAGAGTAATTACCAATGAAAAGACAAATGGTATCCAAGTAGTCATTCTAAATTGAGCGGCATCATAGATAGCACCAAGAACCACACCAACTATTGATCCTGAAAGAAAACCTTGAAATGCACCTACTATTATATACCCAAAAACTGTAATGAAAACTGTATTTTTATTACCTGACATGATTGAATTAGTAAAATAACTTTTATATGTTGGATTATCTTTAAAATCATCTACATTGATTATCTGTAGGTCATTATTTGTTTCATCTACTGAAATTTGATCATTTTCATTATTATGATTGATATCATTCTTACATTGAATATTTTGTCCTAATATAAAATAATGTGTAAATAAAATAATTATTGAACAACCTAAATAAAGTCCTGTCATCCAAATAACTGTCCAAACGGTTGTAAACATCCATATATCATGAAATTTATAAAGAAATGATGATTCATAGTCATATTTATTAGCACCTAATGGGAAAAAAAGTGATGGGAAGTTCGGTCGTTTATACCCAACTGGGGGCATCACCATGATTGTTTAGATTATCAGTTTGTTATGTTGATGTGTGAAAATGAGCCCTTAAGCAAAGAAGTTTTAGTTTTCAAGAGATGTATAATATATATATAGTCTGATTGTTAAAGTGAAACATTAACAATTTCTAGAAAATTTCAGATAGATCTGAGGCTGGTGAGAGGAGTTTTTGTTGAGGATTTCATTTTTCTTCGATTTTGTATTAAAATTAAAGACAATCGATTCGGTGGCAACAATTTATCATTTTTTTTGCTTTTCTTTTGATCTTCAAGGAGAATTAATAGAAACAACATAGTAAATTAAGGATCAAACTAAGATGTCTGAATTTACAATTACTATAAAGATGACAGGTGATTCAAAACACCAATTACAAGTTACATCTGATATGACAGTTATTCAACTAAAGGAGAAAATTGCTAAAGATTTAGATGTTTCAGTTGATCGTCAACGTCTTATATTTTCAGGTAAAGTTTTAAAAGATAATGATACATTAGAGACATATAAGATTAAAGAGGGACATTCAATACATCTAGTTAAAGGTGCGTCTAAATCATCAACACCAGGATCAACATCAACATCAACAAATAATAATACTACCACTACTAATAATAACAATACTACAACATCTGTTCCAAGTAATTTAGAAGCAGGACAAAATGCATTTGATCCATTAGCGGGATTAACAGATGCAAGATATGCAGGATATAATATTCCAATGCCAACAATGGATCAATTAGGTTTTGGATCAGATGGTATGCAATTACCACCAGAGGGACAAATGGAACAAATGATGGATAATCCATTATTTCAAGAAAGTATGAGATCAATGTTATCAAATCCTCAAATGTTAGATTATATGATTCAACAATCACCACAATTAAGATCAATGGGACCTGCAGCAAGAGAATTATTACAATCTGATTATGTTAAAAATTTATTAACTAATCCACAAGCAATGAGAAGTATGATGGAATTTCAAAGAGCAATGGGAGGTAATGGATTATCAAATAATGGATCAAGTTTCCCAGCACCTGGTAATGTTAATGAAAGTACAGAAAATAGTACAAATAATACAACAAATGCAAATACCAATACTACCAATACTAATACTAATGCAAACAATCCATTTGCATCATTATTTGGAGGTGCTAACCCAGGGGCAGGATTTGGAGCAGGATTAGGTGCTAATCCATTTATGAATCCAGCATTAAATCCTAATTTAATGAATTTATTTGGTAATCCAGCAGTAGCCGGTAGTAATAATACAACTACAACAGATACTAGACCACCAGAGGAAATCTATGCAACCCAATTACGTCAATTAAACGATATGGGATTCTTTGAATTTGAACGTAATATCACTGCATTAAAACGTAGTGGTGGATCAGTTGAAGGTGCAATTGAAATGTTATTTAATGGATCTGTTTAATATACTAATATAAATAATATGTAAAAAAGACGCGACTGCATTACATAATCATAATTATATACTAAACTATACTATACTATTATTAGAAATATTATGACGACACTGCTTTTTCTTTTTCTTGGAAAAAAGGGTGCGAATCCGTTTTTTGCATCACCTGGAGACAAATTAAATTTTATTTACTTAAAATAAATAAATAAATAAATAAATTTTGACTTTCCACAACTGGTAGATTGATCTACAGATTTTAAATATATAACGTTTCTCTATCTGTATTGTACTATACTATATATTATTGATATTATAGAGATTATATAATATGTTTATGATGATGATAATTACACGAGTATGTTTAACTCTATTGTTACTCACACGAGTTATAACGGCATCTGTTTCTATTGGTATGGAAGTAACAGAGAGTAAAAATGGTGATAGAGATTTATTATCAGATATTAATTTAGTTCATCAACAAATGTATTCACTGAATGATTTAAATGATTTAAAAAATTCAAAACTTTTAGATCATTTTAATAATCAAATATCTAAAATTATTAATAATTATCTTCTTAATAATTCTTGTTTAAGATTTTATTTACATGAATATAGTACTCTTGAAAATGTACTTAATATGAAAAATTCAAATATTAATAATGGACTTTTAGTTTCAATTAATATTGATTTTTCAGAAACTGATTTTAAAATTGATTCAAATAGACAAATCATAAATATAAACATTTTAGATAAAGATGGTAATACTTTGAGAAGGATAAATAAAATAAATAATGATAAATTAAATTTATTAATAGATTATCCAATACATTCAGAAAGTTTAGAAATTTATAAAAACCAATATTTTGATTTTTGTTTTGAAAATTTAAAACATGATAAATCATGGAATTCAGTTATCAATCCAATTTTTGCAAAATTAGATTTATCATTTGGTATGGAAACTATAAAGGAAAAATATAAAGAATCATCAGTTTATATAAATGATATTTCAAGTAAATTAGATAAAATTTATTTAGAAATTGATGCAATAACTGATCAATTAGTTGAAAATTTGAAAACTTCTGAACCTTTGTTAAGAAATAAGAATGAAGATACATTAGAAAAATATATGAAATATGTTATTATAACTTTAATTATTTATATTATTGTTAATATTTGTCAAATTTCATGGTTAATCAGATATTTAAAATCTCATGGATTAATATAAATTATAAGATAATGCATCCCAATCATTACAAACTACAATTCACTCGTTTTAAATAATATAATAATAATACTACTACTTTAATTAAATAATGATGTATAGAAGAAGAAAGAAATATATAGAAATTATAGATATCACATATCATCATTATCAGTACTAATAATTAAATCAGAATTATTTGATTCCGAATTTAATTTCTTATTTGATAATGATTGAATTGTAACTTTATTTGATTCATCATTATTTAATGGTAAATTTCTTATAACTAATTCATCTTTAACAATTTGTATACGATCTAATTGATTTTCAATTACATTATCATTTTCTTTAATACATTGAGAATATAATTTAATATCATCTTCAGTTACAGGATCAAATTCATCATCATCATTTAAATCTTCATTATTATTATCATTTGCAATACTTATATTTCTATGAATTTTAGAGGCATCTAATTTTTTTTTATTAATTAAATTATTCATTAATTGATTAGAATCTTGTAATTTCTTTAAAGCAAGTTGAAGTTTTTGTAAAATAAAATGTAATTGTTCATCAGAAGATTCTTTTATTGCACTTTGAAATTCAGGTAATTGAATTGGTCTTTGATATTCTGACATTCTTTTTAGGTATAGTTGATTATAATAAGATAGGATAGGATAAGTGTAACTTAGTAACAGATTATATTTGAATTTATTAGTAATAGAGATAAAAAAGTACCAATGTTACTTTATATAAAATAAGAAATGTAAAGAATAAGTATTGATAACAATAGAAATGATGATGGTTATCACATTGCATTTAAATCATTATTGAAAAGAAGTCTTAAGAAGACCTGGGGTAAAGTATAATGCAAACATCCAGCGGAGAAACTGTAGTGGAAAAACTCAGTGTGTAATAAATTTCCAATGTTACTTTTCCCATCATGAGTGGAGAGGGCCTAGTGCTAGTATTTCAAGACTTAACTAAAATAATTATTAAAATAAATTTTTTAACATCAGGTCACGTGATACATACAAAATTTGGAGAGTTCTATTACGTAAGACCCATTATTATGAAAGAATCACCATCTAATATACGGACTCCGATTATTAAAAATAATAATTCTATAATAGAAATAGAGTTACGTAATATATATCCTATTATCCTATCAGTACCATTACCCATAATAGAAATTTGTCGGTCCCCAAATGATAACACGTATAGAAAAAAACTAAAATAGCCACAAATTACATCAGAGTACTATTAAATGACGTAAAAAGTGCCCTTAGAATTTTTGACTTTTCCTAAATGATTAGGTAATGTAACACTGCATAACTTTGAAAATATGTGCTAATGCAGTATGCAGCGGATTTGGAACGCAGTGGAAAGAAAAACTCTTGATTTTCACTTTAGTGTTACCGTGCCTGGTTTAAGAAACTTAACTTTTTTAGCTTTTTGTTGCTATAATGACCTCATTTAATATGTTGATAGTGATATATTGAGTTTTATGTGTTTATGTATTTCTGTTTTATGCCAATTATTTAATAACCGAGTATTCCACAAACTTTTTCTTCAAACTAAATTATTAATCTATACTTTATTAAATTATTAAATTATTAAATTATTAAATTATTAAATTATTAAATTATTAAATTATTAAATTATTAAATTATTAAATTATTAAATTAAATATTTTATCACATCACAGATCATAAATCATAAACTGAAAGAAGGAATAAATTAACAATGGATTCAAATACACTATTCGATTATTTAAATACTTATCAAAACAATAATATTCATCTTAATCTACTACATAAAAATTCAAATAATAATATTATTGACAACAATAATAATAATCCTTCATCATTCTTGCGTCCTACTTTAAATAATCTTGAATCAAATTCAAATATTATATCATTGAATAAATTAAATTCAAATAATAATATTAACAATACCCAACAAACTAACACCCATATTAATACCCATACACAAAAAAATAATTCAATTATGCCAATACCGGACTTTAAAAATACTCCGAGATGTTTAACACCTTTAAATGTCGATTTTGGTTTAGGTTCACCTTCAAATAATGTCATAAAACATTCATTACAACAACAAGAAACATTTATCAAAAAAGAAAATGAAAATGAAATTGTACCACCATCTGCTAACTATTTACTAAGTCCTTATATTCAGAGAAATTTAAATAGTAACAATAACTATAATTATTATAATAATAATAATAGTATTTCAAATTCTTCTGATTATGATAATACAATTAAGGAAAAAGATTATTATGTTTTCAATACCCCAATTAATAGTGATGATTCTTTATCACCTTATCAAAGAGACAGTTTAGATAGTGCATTTAGTGCAATTAGTGTAATGAGTGGTAATACATCAGTTAATAATGATTATTCATTTAATTATAATTTTAATTCGAATAATAATATTGAACCAATTGATTTAAACTTTAATTTAAATGAGAATTCAAATTCAATTTTAGATTATGAAAATAATTTAAATTCAAAATTACAATTAAATATTTCATTACCAAGTCAATTTAATAATTATATTGATCGTGCATTTGATTCAATTAAAATTAAAAAGGATGAAGATTTTGATGAATTTGATGATGATGATGCTGATGATATTTTTGATAATGAAAATATTAATTTTGTTAATGATAAATTTATGAATGATATCGATGAAATTTTATCAGATAAAAGTTTTAATGATTATCCTGATATTATAGTGAAAAAGGAAGAAAATGATGAATTCAAAGTTAAAGAAGAAACTGATGATGATATTCATTTATGTGATTGTAATCATTCACATGCACATGAACATTCACATTCACATGCAAATTTACAATCTAATACACCACAACAATCTAATGAACAAGAAACTGAAAATTCAAACAATAGAGTTACACGTTCAAGGAAATCAAGTACAGTTAATTCAAAGAACATTAGAAAAAATTCAAATTCAAATTCAAATTCAAATTCAAAATCTATCAAAAATTCAACTAAAATAGAGAAACCATTCAAATGTTATGAATGTTCAAGCTCATTTACGAGGAAGACAAGATTAACTGAACATATAAATAGAGTTCACCTGGGTAAAATTTATCAATATAAATGTAAAGAATGTGGTACTAGATTAAGTTCAAAGGAAAATTTAACTAGACATAGTATTGTTCATACAGATAAATTTAAATGTAAAAATTGTAATAGAAGATTTGACAGAAGTTACAGATACCAAAGACACTTGGAGAAGTGTCATGCTTGAAATTTAATGATACTCCGTATTTTATTTACTAATTAATTAATAAATTATTTATTTTAAAATGCTTTTCCTATATATAATAGTATAATAAATTTACAGTTTTAATGATTATAATAATAACTATAATATCTGATTTGATCAACAATACTATATACTTATAATCTTCAATGAGGCAGAAATCCACAATAATTTCTTATCAGCCATCACCACATCGAGTTCGGAGTTGGTCATCGCTTATCGCGGAAAGAAAGGCCAGACCTCTACTAAAAATAAAAATAAAAATAAAATTTCGCACAATATACAAACACAATAGATTTCGTATCTTCAAACTCTATATCGTAATTATTATAGCAACACTGTGGCGGTGCCCTAAAAATTGAACTAGTCATAAATCTTAAAATGACGAAACAAAGGCAGTGCCTGACTTAATTATGTCATCTGAACCCTTTTTTCATAAACTGTGAGACTATTGTGAAACTTTAATTAGTACTTTATTGTGAATCTTTATGTCCGAACAATTAGATTGGATGGAAATTTTTATTTCTTTTTTTTTCAAAAATTCTCTATAAGTTTTTTAAATATTTTCCGATGCATTGTGCCCTAATTTTTAGTTCTGTCTACTTTTATTTAGCTCCACTAGTTATTGTTATATATCGTTTTCCCCTTAATATGATGTGATCATTGAATCATATTTTCTATTAAGTTCACTAGTCTCGTTTAACTAGTAATTAAGAAGTTATTGGTATATATATAGAAATGTTACATATTATTGATAATTTAGTTATTATTTATTTTGATATACTTATTATAACATCATAATCATCATGTTAATGTCATTGAATTGTAAGCTTGGATCTTTGGCTGTGTACAGTCTTTCTACTCTTTAAACTTCTTTTTTCTTCTTTACATTATGTTTTTCGTTCTTTCATCACCTATACTCTACATATTAAATGTTGTTGAAGATTGAAATCCTGCCCTCTCATGTATTGGATGATCATTAGGATTTGGTGCAGATTCATATAAAATTGAAGTCGGTAATTCTTTCCTTGGTTTTAATGCCTGTCCACGAATTTCTAATTTTGAAATTGAAATTTTACCATTTGAATTATTAATTAAATCACCTAATAATAAAATTGAAAATTCTGATGTTTGTGGGAATTTACGTCTAGGTAAATGATGTTCAACAACTGATGCTGAAATTTCTGCTGATGGCCCAATATTTGGTGGATGTTGTACCATATGTGTAGGTTTGGTATTATTTGCACTTTCAATATCATGTTGTTCTTTCAAATAAAATTTTAATTCTTCTGGTGGTGATGGTGTAGTAATTAAAACTGAAACAAGTTTAACTGGAACTGTAAATGGTATTGTAATTAATAATTCTGGTCCAAAATCTGTACATAAAGGTGTTGTATTTAATTCTTTTGTAAATAATTTACCAACAGTTGATGGATTTATTGCATTAGAAACTTTAATACGTCCAACATCAATATATTCTAAAAGTGATTGAGCTGCAGTTGTTGGAAGTGGTGGTTCTCCTGGTGGATGGGTATGTTCATGATCATGTTCTTCATCATGACCATGTCCATGTCCTTCTCCATGATTGTGATTATGATGATCTCCTGGCATTGATGTATGTTATATACTCTTCTATTCAAAGACTTGTAAAGTAAACTCCATTAATTATATTGCCACACCAGTTAATATTAATATAAAAAGTACTGTTAAGTTATCCCTAATATATATGAAATCCTTAACACAACAGAAAAGGGTGTCATATATTTAAAGTGAAAAAAAACGCGTCCTTTTGTACTCCTTTTGAGCGTTTAACGAAGACGCGTTAAGTTGTCAATTAATAATTTTTTGAATGAACAAATTTATATATTGATTTTATTATTATTAGTATATTACTGATCATATTAATATTATCTTTTATTTGCTGTTTTTGATTTGTATTCTTTGATTAATCACATTCTATAATGAATACGGGAATATATGGTGATACAAGTTCTGCAATTACAAGAGCTGGTCTTAGACAAGCAGATTTATCAACTCGTTTAGAAATGTCAAATAAGAAAAAAATGAGAAATAAAACTCAAAGTGTATTGTATAATAGTGCAATGGCTAGAAGTAAAGGTTCATTATTAGATGATACATCAGTTTATAGTGGTAATACCGGTAATGGTGATATTCAACATCATCATCATAATCCTAATCATAATTATAATCAAAATCAAAATCAAAATCAAAATACACAAAATTTATATACCCATCAAAATTTTAGTCAGGGATATGATAATCATGGTAATATAAATCCTAATAATTATCATATGAACTATACTAATATTCAATATCAACAAAATCAACAATACCCGAACTATAATCAACATCCTCAACATCCTCAGTATCATCAACATCATCAACGACCACATCCTCAACAACAACAATACCAAAATAATCCAATTATGATGAAAAAGCAAAAAGATCAAAGTAATAATAGTAGTAACAAAGAGTCGAATACTTATCGTGAATCTTATATGTATTTAAATCAATTTAATAATAATAATTCACAAACTTTAGCACCTAATGCATTACAAAGAATTAGTGGATCACCAAATTTAAATAGAAGAATATCCGGTGGTAATGGTAGTATAATTGGATCACCAATTATTACAACTCAAGCTCATAATGAGGAACAAGCTAGAAAAATTTCATTCAATGCATTAATGGGTGTTAAAAATGCGAATGTTAATAGTAATATTGATGATAATAGTATGTCAGATGCAATTAATTATATGAATAAATATGATTTAAATAATAATGATGATTGGGAATCAATTGATGAAGAAAATGATATTGATTACAATAATGTTGAAAATAATGAAACTAATAATATAATTAAAAGATTACAAATTGAGAATAGAGGATTAAAGAAAAGATTAAAAGATATTGAACTAGGTCACGATTCAAATTCAATTGTTGCAGATGATGAAAAATATTCAAGATTAGAGGATGAATATAATAGATTAGCTGAAAGTTATTTATTTTTAGATAATGAAACAAAAGATTTAACTTTACAAAATGAATCATATTTCAAAGATATTACAAAGCTGAGGAAAGAGTTAAATGAATTGAAGGAAAATAGTAAAGGATCTTCAGATGAAATACTATTCTTTACTAAAGGGTTGGTTGAAAATTTACCAAACTACATAAGTAGAAGTGATGATTTCATCAAAATTATTGGTGATGAAATACCGAAAGAATTAGATGATTTATGTACGAATACTTTAATGAAAGTTGAAACTTCAAAACATAATAATCAATCTATGAATACACCTGCAACAATTAAAGGATCAACATTAAATACACCTGTTATGGGATCTGCCTTTACAACACCAAAATTAAATAGTTCAAATCCTAATATAGGATATTTAAATGATGAAGAGATTTCTAAATTTTTGAAAGATGAAGTAAAACAATTAAATTTTACAGTTAAATCATTAGAAGATCAAATTAATAAAATGAGAATTAATTATTCAAATAGAATTCAAGAAGAAAGACAAACCATTATAGTTTCAACATTACAAAGGAGACTTCATGATGAGTTTATAAATGAAAATCCTAAGAATAAAAATATTGGACTTAAAAATTTCAGTATCATCAATATAATACCACCTAATAATAATGATAATAATGATAATAATGATGAAAATGATGAAAATGATAATACCCATAATAATAAACCTCCTGTAATAGATATCAATAAAGAAGAATCATTTATATCTAATTTTGACTCACTTACAGATTCACCAACTAATTTAAGTTTACGTGATGATAGTTCAAATATTAAATTAAGTTCATTGTCACCTATAACTCCAATTTCTGAAGCACCAGAATCTCCAAAAAAAAGACTTACATTGTATTCCACACATACCTCTGAAAGTAATGATGATTTTTATTCAATAGCTTCAAAAAATAGAATATCTGATGATTCATTAGAGATAGAATATGAGACATTTACTACATAAACATTCACTACATAATTGCATATTCATGCAACATATATTCAAAATATCTTGTTTTATATTAAATTATAAATATTAATAACTATACCTTATTGTAATATAATTACTCCCCAATCTAATTGGTTTCCTTCTTAACTTTACTTGCTGCTTCATTAACTTTATCCTTTGCTTGATCCTTTAACTTATCGGCTTTTGCATTGGCATCAGCGGTACCTTTATTAATAGTTTCCTTTGCCTTACCCAATCCTTCACTTATTTTATCACCAACTTCCTTTGCCTTATCACCTAAGGTTGAATATGCGTATCTTTGAGTTGGATGGACTCTAATTGCTGATAATCTGAATGAATTTCTTAACATTTTTGTATTTATGTTTGTTTGCTGAGTGTTGTTTCAATTGAATAGCTCATTTACATAGAGGAATTTATCTCCTTTTATAATCTACCGAATGGGACAGGATTGATGGTAAGAACGTGATCAACCGAGCCCTTTTACTGTGGTGAGGCTACAAAATTAGTTTTATATATTTACATTGATAGCATGTACACTATTATTTCTTCTATACTATATCAATCATCCTACAATAATTACCCATGTATATCTTATCAAACACACAACTCATTGTGAAGAAGACCCCAGTTAACTAAAGACGCGTTAGTTATACCGATTCTTCCCCATAATAATGAAAATAACATAAAAATTATTTTCTTCGATATTCTCCATTAAATTTTCATGTAAACTATACAGATTCAGAGACCCCCCATTTTTCATTGATATCTTATCTTATCTTTCTTTATTCTTGTTCTTTTCAGTTTGCTTTCTTTGAACATACAGTCTTTGCTAATTTCCAATATGGGGTATTCAAAATACAAATTTAATAGATTATTCAAAAAAGTTAGTATATTGAGTACTCTTGTACTGATTTTATTTGTTATATTTACTTTAACATTTCATGGTAGTAGTAAATCATTTGATTTAATAGTATTGAAAAATCCTTTCCAAAATAGTATTTCAAAATATACTTCATTATTTAATACAATTTTAGAACCGAAATGTGAAAATTTCACAACTTATAATCTTGATTCAAGTAATTATTGGCAATATTATGGATTTTCTCATCATATGCAATTAAATGAAAATATACTGTCAAATATTTTACAGATTAATCAAAGACAAGAGGAAGAAATTTCAAGAATTCATAATGAATTAATTAATTACTATTTAACACCAAGATACCCAGCATTTGCAAGCTTAGAGAAATCAGTTAATGAAAAAAATTTAGATAATAATAGAGGAATTGTTTATGTTTCAGGTGAAGATTATTATTGGTTAACAATTCTATCAATCAAATTTATTAGAGATCATATGAAGGATAAAACAACTCCAATTGAAATCTTTGTTCCATTTAGAGATGCTAATGATCATCATTGTAATAAAATTAGTTTAACTTATGATAATGTTAAATGTTTATATTTTTCAGATTATTTAAGTTGGCAACAAATGAAAAAAATATCTGGTTATCAATATAAATCTTTAGCATTGTTATTAACATCATTTAATGATATTTTATATCTTGATTCTGATAATATACCAATTAATAATATTCAAGAAATGTTTGAAGATGAAAATTATCGAAAAACTGGATTCATTTCATGGCCAGATTTTTGGAAAAGATCAACAAATTATAAATTCTATAAAATGTCAGGATTATCAAATTATGCAAATCCAATTTCAACTATACCATCAATTGAATCTGGACAAATTTTAATTAATAAAAATTCTCATTTAAAGACATTATTATTATCATATTATTATAATTTTTATGGACCTGAATATTTTTATCCAATATTTTCACAAGGATTCCCAGGGGAGGGTGATAAGGAAACTTTTTATTTAGCAAGTAGAGTTGTTAATGAAAAATCTTTTGTTATAACAGGTCAAACAACTAAAAGTTTTGGTTATAAAGATAAAAATAGTAAGTATATTGGACAAGGTATTTTACAAATGAATCCAAGTAATAGTAATAAATACTGGTTTTTACATATTAATTACCCGAAGCTGAACATTAATGATTTATTCCTTAATAATAATTATCAAAAAAATAATAATATAAGGAAATGGATGATTATAAGGAATGCACAGGATGATGGTAAAAGTACAGGATTTTGGAAAAAATTAGGTATTGATTTAGAATTTGAAATTTGGAATTTAATGATTGAAATTTTATCAGTCGATTTTAAAGGTTTTAAAATTTTTAAAGAAATTGGTAATGATGAAATTTGTGATTATGTTAAAGAACATGTTAAGAAACTTAAGAATTCTAAATTGAATCTGATTTAATCAGATACAATCTATGTTATATATAAGTATTAGTTTTCCTACTTTATTTCATTAATTTATAGAGTGTAAAATAGTTAAAGTGGAAAATCCTTAAGAAGCGACCAGTGTTGCATACAATCATATAAAATTTACATGAAAATCTAATCGATAGAAGACTCTACATTTATTTGGGTAGGGTAGTATATATAGATAACATGAGACAATCCATTAAACATATATGTCGACATGTTAGTAGTAAGACTATATTTTCACAACCTAGTAATAATTTAAGTAGAAAAGATATTGAGAAACTTACAACTAGTGAATTACTTTGTAAATTAGGGTTTATTGCACAACCAAATGCAGGATTAGTTCATTGGTTACCATTAGGTAAGGGAGTTTTAGATAATGTTAATCAAATTGTTAGGAAAAGACATGATGAAAATAAATGTGTTGAAGTTGAATTATCATCAATTTCTCATAGTTCAATTTGGGATAAAACAAATAGATGGAATAATAATGAATTATTTAAAATTGGTGAATATTGTTTAGCTGCAACTGCAGAGGAAGAAATTACAACATTAGTTACACCATATTTAAATAGTTATAAAAAAATGCCATTTATTGGATATCAAATTACAAGGAAATATAGAAATGAGAAAAGATCAAGAGGTGGTTTATTACGTGGTAGAGAATTTTATATGAAAGATGCATATAGTTTTGATATTGGAGAAACTGAGGCATTGGAGAGTTTTAAATCAATGAATGAAACATATGAGAAAATTTTCAATGATTTAAGATTACCATGGGTTAAGGCAAATGCAGATAGTGGAGATATTGGAGGTGATTTAAGTTATGAATGGCATATAGTTAGTGAAATTGGTGAGGATGATATTGTTAAATGTAATAATTGTGGTAGTTGTGGTAATGTTGAAAGATCACGTAGTATTAAGGGTGAAGATGGTAAATTTGTTGAAGAGAGTGATGTTAAATATTTCTTAAGTAAGGAGAATGAATTAATTTGTATTTATTTTCCTAAGGGACGTAAATTATCAATGAAATTTGTTAAGGAGGAAGATTTAGTTGATTTTAATGAACAATTGATGAATAAGGATGAAATTATAAATAAATTTATTGAGAATAATGAACAAAATGATGGATTAGTTACAATTTTTAGATTAATTGATAAACAAGTTGGACCAGGTACCAAAATGCCAGATTTGCCAGATAATGTTAAATTTAATAAGAATCATATGATTACATTTCAAGAATTAGATATTACCGAATCACAAGAAGGAGATCATTGTGATAACTGTAAAGAAGGTATATTAGTTAATATGAAAGGTGTTGAAGTTGGACATACATTTTATTTAGGTACCAAGTATAGTAAACCATTAGAAGGTAACTTTATTGATAAAGATAATAAGAAGAAACCATATTATATGGGATGTTATGGTATTGGTATTAGTAGAATTATTGGAGTTATTGCAGATATTTTAAGAGATAATAATGGATTACGTTGGCCAAGTATTATTGCCCCAATTCAAGTTAGTATTATTAATAAGAATAATAAGAAGAATGAAGGTGTCAATAGTGATGATGTTAAGTTTGAGGATATCTTATTAAAGGAGCTTCAAGATAAGAATATTCGTGTTGAAAATGATGATAGTGATAATATTTCATTTGGTAAGAAATTAAATAAGAGTAAGATGATTGGTGTACCATTACAAGTTATTGTCGGAGGTAATGAAGGAATTGTTGAAATTGAGACTCGTGGATGTTTATTTAGTGAAGAATTTAGGAAAATTAAGGAAATTAAAGGAGATAAATGGGGTTGGGAGATAATTTCAAAATCTAATGTTGAAAAACATATTGTTAAGGAAGAATATGCATCTAAAGTAATTGAAATTTTATTAAAAGACATGTAAATAGTAACAGTAATTATAATAATCTTAATATAGATTAGATATAGTATATAATAATATATATATATATATATATATATATATTATATAGATATAGAAATTATAGATTGAATGAAATCAATATATTATATTTTGAAATTTATTAGAGATTTTTTTTTTTCATAATTAAAAGACGGAACCTGAAATTTTTGCAAGAACATGTAAAAGTACAACTGAAAAGATAAAAGCAACAGCAAAGACAAGAACGATCAAAGGATCAATTTTAAAACCTGAAGCTTCATCATTGAAAATTCTAAGCATTGAAGCAGAGGACCCGCCTTGACCTGCAGCTCTAGCAGAATTTGGTTGATTAAGAGCATGTTGTTTAGCTTTATTATCGGAAGCAGCTTTTCTCTTTGCAAGAGTTTTAGCTCCCCCAGGGACAGCAGTTGAAGCAGACATTGTTGTTTTATAAAAAAAAGTCAAGATATAGATGAATATCGATAAGCAAGATATATACAGGTGGTCAAATTGAAGGAATTTTGGACGAGAGAAGAGAGCGTGGAAAAACTTATAAATTTATTTTATTATTAAAGTGCGACATTTTTAATTGTTGTGGGTGGGTATTTGGTATAATTGGGAAAATTCAAGTTTTTGCAACTTTTATTACTGTTGGTTTGTATTGTCTTGTCTTGTCTTGTCTTGTCTTGTTTCTGGCTGATATCTCCCACTACTAGAGTTTATATACACTGGCAATGGAGTCCGATGAACAGGAGTTGACACCCGTATTGGCCTCTCTTTCCTTGGTGGATAATAATGATGCTAATACTTCCACTAATGCTGCTATGACTAATGATATTAATATTAATATTAATAACAATGATGATGACCTTATTCCAACTGCTATAGTTATTAAAAATATCCCATTTGCAATCAAAAAGGAACAACTGTTGGATTTTATGTCTGGTCTCTCATTACCACTTCCTTATGCCTTTAATTATCATTTCGATAATGGTGTTTTCAGAGGTTTAGCATTTGCTAATTTTAATTCAATTGATGAAACTTCAATGGTAGTATCTGTTCTTAATGGTAGAGAAATTGATGGTAGAAAATTACGTGTAGAATATAAGAAAATGTTACCATTACATGAAAGGGAAAGAATTGAAAGAGAGAAAAAAGTTAAAAAAGGTCAACTTGAGGAACAACATAGATCAACTTCTCTGACATCTCTTGCTTCACTATATTCAATATCTTCTGCTCCTCCTTATTTATCTTCAAATAACTTAAATATGAATATGAATATGAATATGAATATGAATAGTATTAACAATATGAATAACAACACCAATAACAATAATATATCATTACCCCTTAATTCTTTAACTTTAAATTCATTAAATATGAATGAGTTTGATATCAATAACAATAATAATAGTGGTATTATAAATAATAATATCACCTCAAACCAAGCTCATAGTATTCAAAGTATTCAAAGTATTCATAGTATGCAAAATTTACAAAATTTACAAAATTTAAATACAACAACTCAAAGTATACAAAGTTTACAAAATTTTTCAAATAATTTACCAAATTTTTCAAGTTTTAATTCATTTTCTAATAATAATGTCAATAATAATAACACAACCACAACTAATAATAATAACAATAATAGATTAATTACATCATTCCCTACATCTGATCAATTATTACAATTACCAGCAGAAATTAATTTTAATTCTCCTGAAATTCTAACATTTTATACCAATTTAGTAATTTTCAAGGAAGATATTAAAAATAATAATTTATCTACCCATGAATTAACTTATAATTATACTTTGCTACCTGAAACTTTGAAAATTAATTCGATAAAATTAATTTGTGATTTGTTAGATTTATCACATTCTTTCGAAGATAATCTATTAATTATAAAACCTGATGAATACAATACAAAAGCTCAAACTACTGGTGGTAGCTCAATTTTCTTTAATACAAATACTACAAATAATACCAATACCACTAATAATGCCAATCATAATAATAATATTAATGCCAACAACTTAAATTTCCAACCTTCATTAATTAGATCTCAATCTCATAATATAAATAATTCTCAGTTATCAAATAATAGATTAAGACAGCATCCACAATCTTCAAGAAATATATCACAAAACCAACAATATACGCAATCATCACTAGGTTTATTAAATAATAATAACCTAAACAATAATAATAATACTTCCAATTTAAATAGTTTAAATTTAAACAATATAAATAGTACAATTAATGCTAATAATAATAGTTCAATTCCATCATTACAACAACTTCAACAACAATCTCAACAACAAACTAATCAATTACATCATTCATCATCAACTGCTTCATTAAATGTTTTAAGAAATAAAGGTTTAACAACTCCTTCAACTCCAATAACTCCAAGACAAGGTACCTTTAATACAAATCTTAATACATTATTTAATAATACAAGTTCAAATATGAGTAATACAATCAATAATACATTAACATCTCAAATTTCAAATCCTAATACATCAAATAATTTATTAAATCCACCATTAGGTTTTAATTATCCTCAAATTACTGGTGGTTCTAATATAAGTATGTCAACTAATAAAGGTTTGGATGAATTATACTCAAATATTGATTACTTATCATTTGATAATTCAACTAATAATTGAATAATTTTTTTTTCTTTTATCAGCTTCTACTATTACCAGTTTTTTTTTTCTTTCCACCCTTTTTTTATGAATATATTATACGAATATGAATGAATGAAAAACCTATTTAACGACTATTAACGTGTTTCTATTATCTTATATATAATCTTCCACTACTCTTTTACTCTATAACATTAACATGAATATGAACTTCTAAGAATAATTATTAATAATAATTGCAATAACGTGTTCGCTATATAATTTTTCAATGACATCTTAAATCAAGCATGTTTATTGATTATACATTGACTACACATTCTAAGTTGATAACTAATACCATCCAATGCATTGGGCAAAGAAAATTACAATACTGGTATTATTCACTGCATTATCAATTTATCTTCGTCATTATGGCATAGGTGATAATAATTCAATTATTTGGGATGAAGCACATTTTGCAAAATTCGGGTCATATTATAATAAACATACTTTCTATCATGATGTTCATCCACCACTAGGTAAAATGTTATGTGGATTATCTGAATGGATATTAGGTTTTAATACATCAAATAGTAATGTTAGAGATTTCGAATTTAAAAGTGGATCACAATATCCTGATGAAATTAACTATTACGGTATGAGAGTATTTCAAGTAATTTTCAGTTCATTAATTATACCCGTTGTTTGGGATACTTGCTTAACTATTAATTATTCATTACTTACTTCTATATTAATTACTTTGTTGATATGTCTAGAATCATCATTTATTGTTTTAGGTAAATTTGTTTTACTAGACTCATTTTTATTGTTTTTCATGGCAACTACATTTTGGTGTTTAACTAAAATTAATAAACTTAAATTCAAAGAAGGTAAATCATTTCAATGTAATGTTTGGTTCATATTGTTAGGAATTAGTATAGGTTGCGTATGTAGTGTGAAATGGGTTGGACTGTTTTTCACTTCAGTTGTCGGATTATACACTATTTTTGATTTATGGATTAAATTTTGGGATGTTAAATTTAGCTATATTGAATATTCAAAGTTCTGGATTAGAAGAATAGTTTCATTAATTATTGTACCAAGTTTACTTTATATTTTATTTTTCAAAATTCATTTAGATTTACTTTACTTACCAGGTGATGGTAGTGGTTCAATGAATACATTATTCCAAGCTAACTTAAGACAAACTGATATTGTTCCACAACCAAGATTTATTCAATTAAATGATATAATTACATTACGTTCACAGGGTATGAATTCAAATTTATTACATTCCCATGGACATATTTATCCAAGTGGTAGTAGACAACATCAAATTACAACTTACGGATTTAAAGATTCAAATAATAACTGGAGATTATTAAATTCTTATAGTGATGATAATAGTAATGATATAACAGTCTCTAAATTTTTGAAAAATGGTGATATAATAAACTTACAACATATTCATACTGGTGGTAAATTACATTCACATCCACTAAATGGTTTTATATCTAAAAATTTCTATGAAGTTTCAGGTTATGGTGATGGAACATTTGGTGATTCTAATGATAATTGGGTTGTGGAAATTATTTCACAATTGCATTCATCAAATTCAACATATTCTGATATAAACGAATTACCAGGTAATGAACTCTTTGAAAATTATATTCATCCTGTATCAACAACTTTCAGGTTAAAACATGAAAAATTAGGTTGTTATTTAGGTACAACAGGTAAAAGTTATCCAACATGGGGGTTCCAACAAGGTGAAGTTGTTTGCCTAAGTGCACCTGAACTAGATTCATTATCATTATACTGGGATACTGCAGCTAACTGGAATATAGAGTCAGTTATTGAATCAAAATTGCCGGTTGATAATGATTATTCATATCCAAAATCTAATTTTTTCAAAAATTTTGTACAACTTCAACGTTCAATGGCAGCTTCAAATAATGCATTAACACCAGATCCATCGAAAAATGATAATATTGCATCATCATGGTGGGAATGGCCATTAATGAGAAGTGGTATTAGAATGAGTAGTTGGTCAGCAGGTGTTAGAAAATATTACATGTTTGGTAATCCATTTATTATTTGGGCAACAACTATAAATATACCAATTTTCATTTATTTATTATTTTCAATTCTAATCAAATGGAGAAATCAAACATTATCCATCGATGAATATTCATTTTGGAGAATTTTTATTACAGCAATCATCCCACTATTAGGTTATATTCTTAATTACTTACCATTCATTATTATGGGTAGAGTTACATATTATCATCATTATATTCCCTCATTATTTTTTGCAATATTCATGCTAGGATTTTCAATTGATCATTTAACTATACGTTTGAATGCAACACTAAAGAAAATAGTTTATCTTGCATTATACTTGATTATTATCACTTCATTCCTGTTATTTAGTCCTACATGTTTAGGTATGGTTGGACCATCTACTAATTTCAGTTACTTGAGTTGGTTTCCTACTTGGGAACTCGGGAACTACAAACCATTTACCGAATCCGTTCACTTTTTCATTCCAAACATCAAGAAGAACATTGAAGACGTTTTCTTTTTCAAATTCTATTAGACAATACACCATATATACCTACAAACTCTCTCTATAACCTATATTATATAAGATTACATCATCGTAACCGTTATATACAATAAAAGCAAACAAAAGCCGATAAAAAATTATTTTTTTCATGCATCGTTGCAATAGGTCAGACGACCAAAGGCTGAAGTTTTCTGAATCTGTATTATTTTTATTTCTTTATCTTTTCTTTTTAACTCTTCTGAACAACTTTTATCCTGCTCTTCATATATATTCATGAGTGCTGGTCCATTTGTGAGAATGGTAAGAAGGAAATATCTCTTATTGTCCTTACTTATCATAGGACTTCTATATTCAACAATCAAAACCTTAGGCGGATCTACCTATTCCGAAAGTTTGGTTTATCAGTTCCTAAATTTACAAAATGATCTATCCCATCTAATTACACCCCATGAAGTATTCGATAAGTATACGATCTTGAAAAACAATGCATTGACGACGATATCTAATTCAATATACAAGAAATTATCAAATCCAGAATTAGCAAATGTTTCATGGAGATTTACTACTGGTTTGGTTAATCATAAACTTGATGAAAATACCGATTCCCAATACATTGAGGAATATGTACAGAAAAGACAAACTGAACATTTTTATGATCCAAGAATCACATTATCTGTCTATTTGAAAGCTTTGAATTTAGCATATATGGAAGGATCCAATAATATACCATTTTCATGGGAAGATTGGACAGATTTATCATATTTGAATGAATTTCTGAAAGATGATAAAAAACTTTCATGTGCTGATTTCATGTTTAATTTTGATATCAAAACAAAATATAAAAAAGATCCAACGTTGGAATCTAGTACTTATTTGAATCAAACATTTTGTTTGGATAATGAAGAGTATTTAAAGACAAATAATGGTAAATTCAGAGATAATAAGTTACTTCCAGGATTCAATTTCCACCAAAGGATTGATGAGAAATCAAATTTCATTGGTCAGATTTATAATGCAAAATCATATCTTTTGTCATATGCACCACCACCAACATTTATTTACTTTTTGAATGACAAGGGAACATATTATAAAGCCTCTCCTTTTCAATCAACTAATATGGTTGATAATGGAATGTTGGGAAACTTTATAAATGCAGACTCATTTAGTGGATTTGATCCAATTAAGGAACAACAAAGTATGAATACTAATTATATATCACACAATAAAAATGATTTTGCTGTTCTTTTAAAGAAAAGTAAGAATTTCCAATATGAAGTCCCAGAAACAAAGTTTGATTTGAATTATAGTGCAACATTCCCAAACATTTTTACAAATAATGCACAAGATCTTTCAACTCATGAATTATCCTTCAAAGAATCTATTGAATATTCAGACTCAATACTGGAAGAAAATTTACATAAATACTTTAAAGAGATTAATATAATATTTCCTGCAACTTACTCAGGTCATAAACTAACTGAGAGTGGTGCTCATTACGATTCAAGATTTTTCTCTGGTTTATTGACTGAAATGCCAAAGAGTAAATATACACCAAGGTCACCACATTATGATCAACTAAAAATCGGTGGTTCTTCATCAGATAACACAGTTAAAAGAAGATCCGTCATTTTATCGAATATGATTCATACAATTCTTACTACAACTTTCCATGAAGGATTAGTGATGATTCCTGCTCATGGGTCGCTTTTAGCTTGGTATTTTAACTCCGGTACATTTCCATGGGATACTGATGCTGATGTTCAAATGCCAATTGAAGATTTAGCAACTTTTTGCCTCAACTTTAATAATTCAATGATTGTTCAAAATTCCAGATATGGTACTTCAAAACTCTATGTAGATTGTACTGACAGTTTGACTCATAGAGGTAAAGGTAATGGTAATAATAATATTGATGCTAGAATAATTGATGTTGATTCTGGTGTTTTCATTGATATCACTGGACTTTCGCTTTCACATGATCGAATATCAAAAGGTTACTTAAATAATATTAAAAGTTGGTTACCAAATGTTGATGTGAATAAATATCCTCATGCTAAAAAGGTGTCATCAACTATTGGTAGGAAATTAAGACAAAAACCTGTATATAAACCTAAAACCTCAGCTGAAATAGAAAAAGATAATATAGCTTATGAAATCCACAAACAAAATAGATTGTACAATTGTAGAAATGATCATTATTATACTTATGAGCAACTTTCTCCATTGAGATTAACCTTATTTGAAGGTGCACCTACATTTGTTTCATCTGACAATAGGGCATATAAATATATGTTAGGAATTGAATATAAAAAAGCATCAATGTCAAAACCTATTCATGACATGTATGTTTTCATTAAAGAGTTAGCATTATGGGTACATGCTGATGATGTTTATTATGCACTTTTGAATAATGGTATACAAATCAATTCGAAAATGAAACAGAGTACTTCAAGAAGAAGAAAGAATGTCAAGGGTGCAACAGTGTTTGAACCTTATAGACGTAATAGTGCTATTGTTGTTTCAGAATTAGTGAAAAACTCTCTCTACGAAATTACTGGTGAAACTTCCTTTTACAGTGAGAATCATAGAGATCCAACGCTTAATATTATCGAAGAAGTATATCATGATAGAATTTATACAAGTGCACATCAAAAGGAAATGGCACTTTTTGATCGTAGTTGGCAATGGAAAGTTTCTGCAATCAATAGTCAAGTCGACATTTCAAGTGATTGGAAAAGGTTGGGTGAATGGATGTTAGAAGATCATCCACCTAAGAAAATGTCATATTTTGATTATTTGATATCCACTGAAAAAGAAGATAAAGAAAAATTAGAAAAAACAGAAACTAAAGATGATAATGATAAAGATGTATAAAGAATTTGTTAAATTCATTGTATTTTTAAGATTTTATAACTTTTATAGATAATAAAAAATCTACTTAACGAGTTTCATAAACAAAAAGTGTTAACACTAAACCGCCTAATATAACATTAATACCAAATATAATTGCAATTGATGCAATATCCCAACCAATTGCATTAACATCAAAACCAAATGTTGATAAAATAATTGCACCTGGAACTTCAATATTCAATCCAAATTTCTTTTCTTTCAAAATTAGACCATTAACTTCATTAACAGATAATGATTCATATGCATAATGGAATACTGACAATTTTTCAATCCACGATAATCCAAAGGGTATACTATCTTTATTAATAAACAAACCAGCAAATAAAAGAGAGAAAAGTAATAATAAAACAGATAAGATAGTTGCAGATCCTGAATCTTTAACCATAATTGCAATAACCATAACTTCCATAGCAGTTGCCAAATTGAATAAAATAAATGCACCAATTGCAATCCAGAATTTATACCCTGACATATTCAATCCAACCAGTGGATAAATAATTGCCAATAAGATAACTGGCGGTAAAATTCTCAATGGTAAAACATCACAAAATATCTTAGAGAAATAATAACTTAATGGATGATAATAATTATTTGATCTCTCCCTGACAAAAACAGATCTTTCTTGAGAGAATGAGTCTAACCCTGTAAGAGTACTAAATCCAAATAAGGTCAATAAAAAGAAAAACAAACCCAATCTGTTTTGAAATCCACTTATTGTATTTTCAACATTATAATATAAATATGAACAAAATAATCCCATTACTAAAGATAACAAGTAATGTCCAAGTAAAAGTTTTGGATTTCTATATGAGTTTTTAAATGTTCTTGAGGAAAGAATAATGAATTGATTTAACCAATTGGCCTTAGCAATTCTATTATCAGTTTCAAAAAATAACGATGATGCATTAGATATTTGTTCATTAATCAATGCAGTAACAGAAACAGCAATATATGAATCAGTGAAGAGAGCTGCTAAATTCTTATCATTTCTGGTAATAATTTTGTTTGGATTCAATGTTTTAACCAATTCATCTCTATGTGATGCATAATGTTCCCATTCTGATACCTCACTAGTTTCCAAATTAGGATCAATGTTATGATTATGTTCAGTTGTTGATTCAAGATATGATTCAAATTTTTCATTTGTAATATCAATTAAATAATCTGCAATATTATAACCGATTGGACAATTAAATCCAACAGAAGCGAAATATTTTGGACAATCTCCCATTTCACCAGTATAAATAACATCACCATCAGATAATAAAACCAGTTTATCAAATAATGAAACAATATTACTCCTTGGTTGATGAATTGTGAAGATAATAGTTCTATTATAAACTTTAGCAAGTCTAACTAAACATTCAACAACATTAAATGCATTATAACCATCTAAACCAGATGTTGGTTCATCGAGAAATAAAATTGATGGAGAAGTTACTAATTCACAAGCAATAGCAACTCTTCTCTTTTCACCACCGGATATACCTCTTTC
The DNA here is from genome assembly GCA_030565065.1 of Pichia cephalocereana. Lineage (NCBI taxonomy): Eukaryota > Fungi > Ascomycota > Pichiomycetes > Pichiales > Pichiaceae > Pichia > Pichia cephalocereana. The sequence goes on along the minus strand of JAJMAS010000012.1, from coordinate 44,197 downwards.
AATACCTGAACCAATTAATGCATCCTTGATATGAGATATTTTAAGTTCAGATAGAATCTGTAAAACTTTTGATTGTTTAACAGCAAATGGCATAGAATTAGGTAATCTTAACAACGCACTATTAAGAACAGTTTCATAAACAGTTAAAGTTGGAATCATAATATCATCTTGATTGACAAACCCTATAGAATCTTTGAATATTTCTTTTTCAGTTTTGGTAGTTATTTTTTGACCATTGATATAGATATCACCAGATATATTACCACTTTTATTCTTTCCTGCCAGAATATCTAATAATGTCGATTTCCCGGCACCTGAACTACCCATGACTGCCATACATTCACCAGGTTTAACACAACCAAATGCATTATTTAAAATCACTTTGTTATCGATAGAGTAAGATATGTTATTGAATGAAAATGTAGCCTTTTTGTACTCTTCTAAGACCAAATCTGTATTATTATTATCATCACTGTTATAATCATCATCGCTCAACTTAATTGAAGATATAAATAATGGAGATGATTTAACTCTGTCAAACAATAAAAGAACAACAACCATTGATCCTAAAAGCACGCTTGTTAATTTAGTAAAATCGATTAGAGTAAACTTTTTTTTATCAGGTATTTCAAATCCTGGAATTTCAGATTTATGAACACATTCACTTGAACGACAGAAAAGATTAATTTGAGGATCACCGAAAACAGTTGAAATTAAATCGTTCATACTTGGTTCACTAAATTTACAATTTTGAGATGCAATATCACAGGTAAAATCTGCCGGACCTTGAATTTCATGAGTTAAAAAGTCTGATATATCAATTGAACCATTTTCACCACATAACATTCTACCAGGTAAACAACTACATTGAGCATCTTGACATTTATAATGTGTAGTATTTGCATTCAAATCATATTGAAAATCACAAGTAGATAAATCACAATAGAAACTTTCCTTTTGATCAATCCAGAATTGGAAATCACAACGTTCAGAAGTTTTATTACAACTGAAAGTAACTTGAGGAATTTTCCCATTCAAAATTTTCAAAATTTTTTCATTTGTAACATCACACATTTGATTGAATTTATTAATTATAATACCAGATTTATAACAAGTACCTTTCAAGCCGACAGGTACAAATGAATCACAAACTTCATCATTTTCACACATATTACAATTAATACCACCCCAACCATCATTACATTCACAAGTTGAATTTTCTTTTCTTTTTGGTCTATTTAAACCATCAGATAAACCACCACATAAAGGAATTGAGCAATCATCACCACCAAAACCACTTTTACATTCACAATGACCTGTGAAAGGATTACATGCAGAAAATTGTGTACATGGGAAATTAGGTAAATTACAATTAAATGCAGGTGGACATTTCTCATCATCATTATCACCATCTTTACCCTTTGGTTTTCTTGTAGGTATACCATTGATATCAAATTCAGTATCATAATCATTTTCTATTTGATAATTATCTAAATTTGATATGTAATCATTGATACTTTTCTCCAGTTGATTAATACGGCCATCTGTAAATCTTATAGCATTAGATATATGAGACAGACTCACCAGTGATACGATAAGTCCTTTGATGTACATATCTATTCAATTGGTTTTCAAAAGCAAGATATTTCTTTACAATCCCAAAACAGAGCCACCGTTGATTAAACTGAGTAATTCCAATTCATTATCAGAACAACCAAAAAAGTAATTATTTTGTACTTCAATTACGTAATAAATTATGAAATGGGGGACATGTGTTTACGTAATATTTTTATATCTTATACAACAGTATCGATACTTGAAAGATCGATTAGAAGAAATCATCAAGGTTCTTAGAATTTTCTGCATGAATAAGATCAACCATACCAGTTGGGAAGATTGGAGTACCCTCATTATCAAGTACATATCTGAAAGGCATTTCAGTTGCTTCATGTTTACTAAAACGAATTTCAGGATAATCAATAAATTTAATATCTTCAAATTTTGTTTCCTTTTCAAGGATAATTTGAGTTGTTCTAACAGCTGTATCAGTTGTCATTTGTAAATTACCTAAACGACGAGTTGGACAATTTAATTTTGCCTTTAATTCACCTGTACGATCTCTTGGTGGATGATCACCTAAAATACCACCAAATATAAAATATTTAAATTCATTTGCATCACTTGGTTGTAAATCAATTTCAGCTCTTGGATCTAATAAACATAATTGTTCCTTATTTGATACACCATTAGTTTCAGTAAGATATGGTACAATATCCTCAGTTGTCCATTGTAATCCAAGTTCAAGTAATTCCTTTGGAATATCAGATTCAGTTGTACCCTTTGGTAATGAAACTAAAAAGAGATTTTTCTTACCAACATCTCTAATAATTTGTGAATATTCTAAAACGACCCATTTAGTGAACCCTTGTTCCATATGTTCTATAACGTATTTCATCTTTTGTGTCATTTTTGCTAATAAATTACTTTATTACTAAAAGAAAAGAGTGTATTAGAAAATAACTAAACAGACAACTCTATACACATTAACTTTACCCAAGTTTAAACCTTCCATGACATCACTTTCCACTGAGTGGAAAATTTTATAGTGAGTGTGGAGGCTCAGTATGGAATAGTATTATTCTTACGTTCTTCTTCTTCTTTTCTTAAGATATCAAGTAAGAGATTGAAGTTTCTCGTCTTCTCCGTTGTCATCCATTTCTGCATTACTAGAGAAGATTGTTCAGATCTCTTTAGTATAAAATCACATATCTGCTGTTCATCAATATTAACATAAGATATATGTTTTGCAACTTTAATCTCTTGAATAATCTTCTCAATACCTTTTAAGTTTTTAGATGATTTGCTCATATGAACAATTTTCAATATTATACCAGGTTGGGAAGTTTCTATCTTTAATCCACGTAATATCAATGCTAACATCGTCACACTATTTATCACTGAATATTTATTTCTATATTGATAAATATAAGTACGTAAATAATCAGTAAGTGATAACGATAATACTTTAATAGCTATACGATCCTGTGTTAGACATATTCTGATATTATTTTCATAAATTTCATTAGAATTTAAACGAATTGCTTCACTTAGTAAATATGCAAATTCACCATGTCTCATTATAGTTTTGAAATTTTCAACCCAGTCTTCAAACATTGATATATGTCTAAGTTTCATAATACGTCCAAGTTGCCTTGAAGTTAAAATTGTATCATCTGAACAAGGTGCATCATCACATGGTAAATCATCACAACGTGGACAATAAGATTCATATTTAACTCTTGCTTTTTTCTCTATTTCATCCCAAAACTCATCAACATTAGCCTGTAATGCAAATTTATCCTGTTTCATTGGTATATTTATATTGAACTATGGAAATGGACAGAAGCTCAAGAGAGAGATAAAAGATTGATGTGGCATTATATAAAGCTTGTTATTAACTAATAAACTCTTGGATGTGATACAGAATGAAAAAAGAGAGAATCGACGCAGAAATCGACGCAACGCCAAAATACCTTACTGAGTTACGCGTATAACATAACACTGTGATAAATGTCTTGGAATTTAATTTTTTAACACTTTTAAGGGATTATTTCCTTGCAACTACTGCATTTTCTGTCTCTCCGGATTGATTCTTTACACTTTCCATTTATTTAATTGACAAACAGGTAATTTTCAATGTCTGTAGAACAACAGAAGAAACCGAAACAATTAAAACAGGCTTCTTTGATGTCTTTTTTTGGAAAGAAAAAGGAAAAGCCAACACCTACAATTGTTAAAAAAGATACTGATAAAACTATAGATTCAATAACACCTGATAATTCATTAACTGATATTGCAGTAAAAAATGATACAAATGATACATCAATTGAGAAAAAATCAAATGAATTTTTACAAACTCCTAAATCATTGAAAAGAAAATCAACAAATGATTTAGATATACTTAAAAAGAGTATTGATGAAATTAGTAGCGATAAGATTATTGGTAATGAAACAACCACCCCAAATAAAGATATTCCATCATCTCCAGTTTCTCGTAGATCTAGAAAAGTTAACTATTCAGAACTGTCCGATGATGAGGATGACGATGAAGAAGGTGAAGAAGGTATTAAAAAAGTAAAAAGAAGAAGAGTTATTGCTTGGGATGATGCAGATGATGATGATTTTGAAATTGATTTGAAAGAAGATAAGGCAAAAGATTCTGATGACGACGATGATGATTTTATTGCAGATACTCGTTTAGGTAAAGAAGAATTATTAGAATTGACGGATAAAACCACAATTGATGATAATGACCACGATGATGATGTTGTCGTAGATGTATGTCCTGATAAAAAACAAAAATTAGTCTCTCCTCCATCAAGAACCGTTTCTAAAATATCTAACATATTAGCAAATAAACCAGTAATGAAAAGTTCCCTAACTCCACAGAACAAATTCAACAAAGAAAATGAAGAACGTTACCAATGGTTAGTTACTGTTAAAGATGCTGAAGGTCACTTAGAATCTGATCCCGAATACGATCATAGAACATTATTTATTCCACAATCTGCTTGGTTGAAATTTACTGCATTTGAAAAACAATATTGGACAATTAAAAGTAAAATGTGGGATACTGTCGTTTTTTTTAAAAAGGGTAAATTTTTTGAATTATATGAAAAAGATGCAGATATTGCACATACCAAATTTGATTTGAAACTGGCAGGTACAGGTAGAGCCAATATGAGATTAGCTGGTGTTCCAGAAATGTCATTTGACTATTGGGCTAAAAGATTTATTAATGCAGGTTATAAAGTTGCTAAAGTTGATCAAAAGGAATCATTACTAGCAAAGGAAATTAGACAAAAGAATGACAATTCATCATCTTCAAAAGAATCAAAAGTTATTCAAAGAGAATTAGAATATATTTTAACTTGCGGCACTTTAATTGATGAGAATTTATTAAATGATGAAATGTCTAAATATTGTCTTGCATTGAAAGAAGTTGTTGACTATGAAAATAATACTAAGCATTTTGGTGTTTGTTTTGTTGATGTTTCAACTGGTAATTTCCAAATATTAGAGTTTAAAGATGATCTTGAATGTACCAAGCTTGAAACTTTACTATCACAAATTAACCCAATGGAAGTTTTAATCTCTAAAAACGAAATTGATTCATTAACTTTGAAAATTCTGAAATTCAATTCAAATGCAAATGCATCCTTTAATTTTATTAAACCAGAGGAAGAATTTTGGGATCATGAAAAGACAGTTGATGAATTAAGTAAATTCAATACAGTCAATGAACTGAAAACACCTAAAATTTTGAAGAAATATTATGAAACTGAAAAATATCTTGCATTTTCATCATTTGGTGCAATTTTCTGGTATTTAAGATCACTTAAATTAGATAACAATATTATTTCCATGGGTAATTTTAGTGAATATGATCCATTTAATAAAAGCTTACTAAGTTCTACAATGAGATTAGATGGTATAACGTTACAGAATTTGGAAATTTTTAATAACTCATTTGATCAATCCGATAGAGGAACATTATTTAAACTTCTTAATAGAGGATTGACATCTTTTGGTAAAAGAGGATTTAAAAATTGGATTATTCATCCACTATTAAATAAGGATGCAATTAATGACAGATTAGATTCAGTTGAATTATTACTTGATAATAACGAATTAAAAGATTTGATTGAAAGTAAATTAAAGAAAATAATTGATGTTGAAAGAATGCTAACTAGAATTCATTCTAAGGTTTTAAAACCAAAAGATTTTGTTAAAGTAATTGACAGTTTCAAGACAATTTCTGAACTCATTAATGAAATTAATAAATTTGGTGTTGATAATTTGAAAGGTTTATTCAAATCAATTATTGTTAATTTTCCAATATTAGAATTAGATGAATTACTAGAGAATTGGAATGATAAGTTTGATAGAAATTTGGCAATTAATGAAAATTTAATTGTTCCAAATCCAGGAGTCGATGAAGAGTTTGATGAAAGTAATGCGAAAATATCCAACATTGAATCACAACTTAACGATTTATTACAGGAATATAGATTAGAATATAAATCTAATGAAATTTGCTATAAAGATAGTGGAAAGGAAATTTACCTTATTGAAATACCTACAAGGTTAGTCAACAAAATCCCAAGAGATTGGTTACAAATGGCAGCAACTGCTAAATGCAAAAGATATTGGTCTCCGGAAGTTAAATCGTTAGTCAAGGAATTAATGGAATTGAAAGAACTGCATAAAATGATTTGTGTTAATCTGAAAGATAGAATTTATGAAAATTTTGATAAAAGTTATTCCAAATGTATCAAGATCATTTCAAGTATTGGTAAAATAGATTGTTTACTATCATTAACTAGATCATCAGAAATGATGGGTTTCCCAATTTGCCGTCCGGAAATAGTTGAAAATGATTATTCCTTCATTGATTTCAAACAATTAAGACATCCTGTCTTTGCTGCTGGTTCAGGAATATTAAATAGTAAAGATTTTATACCAAATGATGTTAGTTTAGGACTTGATAACAAAGACAGAATTGGATTATTAACAGGTGCTAATGCTGCCGGTAAATCAACATTATTAAGAATGACATGTATTGCAACAATAATGGCACAAATCGGATGTTTTCTACCTGCTGAATCTGCTAAACTGACACCAGTTGATTCTATAATGACAAGATTAGGTGCAAATGATAATATCATGCAAGGTAAATCTACATTCTTTGTTGAATTATTAGAAACGAAGAAAATGTTGGATAATGCAACACCAAAGTCGTTAGTTATTTTAGATGAATTAGGAAGAGGTGGTTCATCGAGTGATGGTTTTGCGATTGCGGAAGCTGTTTTACATCATTTTGCAACTCATATTCAATCAATTGGTTTCTTTGCAACCCACTATGGTAATTTAGGTGAATCTTTTAAAACTCATCCAAAGGTTATACCTTTAAGAATGGCTATTTTAGTTGATTCTAATTCTAAAAAAATTACATTCCTATATAAATTAGAAAAGGGAAAATCTAATGGTTCATTTGGTATGCATGTTGCGACAATGTGTGGTATACCTATTGAAATTGTTAATAATGCAGAAATTGCAGCAAATAAATGGGAACATACCTCAAAATTAAATAAAATGAAAAATATCAAACAAGATTATGGTATTCCATTAGGATTAGAAAGTGATTTTAGTTGGTATAGTCAAAATAAAAGTGGATTGAATGTTTTCGGAGAGAAATTTGCCAAGGAATCATTAAAGAGTGTATTCAAAATGATTGATAGCTTATAATAGAGATAGTTTGTATAGTTTTACGTAATAATTTGAATGTAGATTAAAAATAGAAGACATGCTTTTTTTTCAGTAAGTTTGACGTTTCGCCATTAAAGATCTGAGCCGTTTGTTTGCATTTGACATCGATGTCCAACACATCATTGAGCTTTATTGATGATATAACGGAATCAGAGTCAGAAATAGAAAATGTTGATAATGATATTGAAATTAGAAATGAATTCGTGAAAAGAAAGAGAATTTTGAAAGATTCGAATGTTGAAAAGGTTTTGAAAAAACGTAAACCTGATCCAACTGAAGATATGTGGGTGAATGAATATGCACCAGAAAAAATATCTGATGTTTGTGTTCATAAGAAAAAACTAAAAGATTTAGAAACTGAATTGCAAAATTTGGTAAACAAACGTGATGGAACAAAAATTTTAGTTGTTTCTGGACCTAGTGGATGTGGGAAAAGTACAAGTGTTAAAATACTTGCTAAATCAATAATGGAAAAAAGATTAAATGCTATACGACGAATGATGATGAGTAGTAAGATTGGTGATAAAATTCACGAACAAAACAATGATTATATTGTTGAGTTTAATATCCTAAAGGAGTCTAGGTTAGGTAACTCCACTGTACATTATTTTGGTGAGTTTTTAAATCAATGTAAATTACTAACTGGGATAAATGAAAAGTGTATTATTATTGAAGAGTTGCCCAATTTATTTCATAAAGAAACACTGTTGTACTTTCGCAAAGCTATCTTAGATTGGCTAAATACCGATTCGCAATATAGATTACCACCATTGATATTATGCATTAGTGAATATGACATTGCAAATGATGATAGTGATTGGAATGGTGGATTTACATTGGATAATACATTTAAAGTTGAAACCGTACTTGGATATGAGATAATGAAATATTTGAATAATAGAATGAGGAGAATTATGTTTAACAAAGTTGCAGTAAGTTTTATAAAAAATGCTTTAATACGAATAACACAATTACGAAGGATAAAGAGGGATGGTATTGTTAATGATAAAATAACTGAGATTAGTAAATTAGGTGATTTAAGGAATGCGATTAATACTTTGGAGTTTTGGTATAAGTTTCAATATGGCAAAGATGGTTGTGGTAAAGGTGGAGATATTGAAGGTAAAGGTGGAGTTTTAGATATTTTCCATTCAATTGGTAAAGTAATATATGGGACGAAACATGAAGAGGAAGAATGGATTAACTTCCAGAAACGACATAATGTTAAGTTGCTAAGTACAACGCAGGTGAGTAAATATGCTATTAGTGCAGATACTATTAGTAGTGAGATAATCAGTGATGTAAATGGGTTCAATTTAAGTGTGCTTGAAAACTATCAACATTTAAACACCCCTATTTGTAAAGAATTAAATGAAATGATGGATATGATGAGCTTAACTGATAATATGATTACAATGGGTAAAGGAAAGGGAGATATAATGAAAAATATTGCATTCTATGATTGTTATGGGTTACGCAATGCCTTTGATAAGATGAAAAGTAAAGGTGGTAGTGAAAAATATTCAAGGAAAATGAATTTTTCAAGAGATAAGAAATTAACTAGTAGAAGGAATAAAAGTATTAAAGATATTCAAGAATTTCAAGAAATTTATCATTCTAGGGGGATATTTTGTAGTAATAATATTATTAATCTGATTGATGGATATTATTTTTCAATTATAATGAATAGTTTTAAACTTCGGGTGAAGATTTATAATAAAATTGGAGATATGAAAGTTGGTAGAATTGAAAGAGTTGGAGGAGAGTTTTATAACACAATTGCTGTTAGTGATAGTTTGGTCGAAGAAATTGCTGATGCTGTTGAAGAGGTTCCAGTAGGAGGGATTAAAGATTTGAAAATTTTACAAGATGCTTACTTTGATGCAGTTGTGGCTGAAGAAGATGACGATGATGAAGGGTATGAGATAGATTCTGATCCGATAGAGAATTCTGATGATGAATGTAGTGAAACAGATCATATACAGAATAACAATGATGAGGATGATGAATTTAGTGATAATTCAGCAGTATTAGAGATGTTTGATTAATGAAACACATACGTGTGTAAATATAAATATAAAAGCTTATTTATTATTTATTATTTAAAAGTTTATTATAAAGAATTGATTAATTAATTAGTAGATTCTTGAAGAGCATGTTCAAAGAATTGATCATCATCACTCAAGTTTTCCTTAATAATATCTAAACCACCTTGGAAGACACCATTAATATATAATTGAGGGAAAGTTGGCCAATCACTGAAAGCTTTTAAACCTTGTCTTACGGAATCATCTTTAAGAATATCAAAGAATCCAAATCGTACTTGATGTTCTCTTAAAATTGCAATCATTTGTCTTGAAAACCCACATTGTGGAGCAGATGGGGTACCTTTCATAAATAACATTATTGGAGCAGCAGTTGTTAATTTTTCTAATCTTGCATTTAATTGTTCAGGAGTTTCATTAGATTCTTCATGAATAGCAGTTGTATTTTGATTTGTGGTAACGTTTGAATTGGTATTTGAGTTATTATTTGAAGATTCTGATGATGGGGATGTGGATGATTTAAATTGATCTAAAGCAGTAACAAATTCTTTTGGATCAGCACCTGTTAATTCCTTTAAAATTGTACCATTTTGAATAAGAACAAAATAAGGAACTGCAGTTATATCGAATAAATCAGATATTTCAGGGAATGTATCAGCATTAATTGTCAGAAAAGAGATTGAATTATATTCAGCAGATGAAGATAAAGTATCAATAACTTTATTCATTTGAATACAAGGTGATGCCCATGGAGTATGGAAATATAAAGCAATTAATTTATCTTTAACGGAAGTTAATTCTGAGAATTGGTCTTTACTTGATATTTCAATTAAGGTCATTATTGTTTTCTTTTGCTAAAATTTCTAGTTTTTTAAAAGAAGATGAAGATGAGTAAGAATGTAAATTTAGATAATTTGTAATAAGTTTGTGGTTTTACGGAATTAAATATTAAATTCAAGTGAATTTTTCAAAACTGAGAAAAACATGCTCGAATTGGGTATGCTGACAGATAGATCACCTGTGATTGGCTCTATTAAAGACTGTTGCTTGGGGTATCATTAATCATAACATTGATATTAATGGTGTACATAAACAGGGTAGTGTATAAACATATAGTTAGAGAGCATATAAACTACTTATGAGTGTGAAAACAAATTAATAACTATTAAACAACTAAAACCCATCTAGTAAGGTATATAATAATCGGAAAAGATGCCTCATTGGGTGAAACACGATAAGATTGGTGAAAATTAGCGATAAGCATTCTCAAAGTGGTTAAACCCGCAAACTGCGGCAATGCTGAGAGAGTGGGTATATAAAGCTTGGGTTGTTCTCTTGTATATTGATTAATCTAGGGATGAATATTTGTTTATCAATTGAACAGTTAGTTACATAATACATATAGAAAATGGTTAAAGTTATTTCATGGGAAGATTGTGGTTTACCAGTTGCTTCAAAGATTTTAGATGCTGCAACAATCACAAAATCAGGTTTAATTTATACCTCAGGATCTGTTGGTATGGCAGCTGACGGTACAATTCCTGAAAGTGTTGAAGATCAAACTGAAATTTCAATCAAGAATTTAGAAATTGTTTTAAAGGCTGCTGGCAGTTCATTAAACAGTGTTGTTAAAGCTTTAGTCTTTGTTAGCGACGCGTCTTATGTTCCATTAGTTAATGGTGTTTATAGTAAGTATTTCATAACTAAACCATCAAGATCTTGTGTTGTTGCTGCAATGACTTCACCAGCTTTCAAAGTTGAAATTGAACTTGTTGCAGAACTTGAATAATTATATATGCAAAAGTAAAAATTATATAACATTATAATATTCATTATTATCTTCTTGATCATAATAAAATTCTTCAGTTGATTTTTTACGATTATTTGTATCTTCCTCTCTTGGTACAATATCGATTAAGAAATCAAACATATCAGATTTTTGTAATGCAGCCGCAATATCAGATTTTTGTAATGTACGTCGTTTATTTTCCTCTGCATGAATCCAAGCTCTCATTGTAAGTTCTGTAATGAAAATATCACAACCTTTTGCAAATAAAATTGGTGCTTCAGCTGATATCATTTTAACTTCATCATCAGTTTTCATTACTTTTTTAATTCTAGCTAATGGTAAATGATGATTTTTAAAATCATGATCATCCCTCTCTATTGCATCAATAGTATTTTGCCAATATTGCATCATCATATTTTTATATTTACCAACTAATCCTTGTCCAACATTAGCAAATGCACCTGATGGATTTTCATTATCATCCTCAATATCTTCATCATCTCCTTCTTCTTCTTCGTCGTCTTCTTCCTCTTCATCAGCATCGTCTTCTTCATCATCATCTTCTTCTTCCTCATCGACCTGAAGATCATTTGCAACATGTTCATCATTGCTCAGTCCTTCAACAGCTTCATTAAGAATATTATCATTATCATCATCACTATCATTATCATTTCCAATAGTATTTCTTAAATCTTCTCTCAGATGATCTATATGATTTATATCATTTTCATCAACGTCAACACCCACACCTACATCAACGTCAACATTTACATTAACATCGACACCATCTACTCCATTCACTACTCCATCAATATTTCGATCTTCTTCTCTGATATCCATTTTACCTAATGAAATTTCTTGATAAATTAATGATGATGATAATGAATCAGTGACTTATTTTACCTCAGGTCCATGGAAGAAATTTTTAAATTCCGAAAACAGCGAAATAACTTTTTTCAATTTTCTATTGTAATTATTATCGACATATCGGATTTCACTGTTAAAAGATTAATCTCTTTTGTGAAGTGATGTAAAAGTGATATTTGTAAGGTATTTTTTGGATGGATGTAAAGGTACTTTGTTTGAATGATTAATACAAGTAGATGCTTTTTAATAAAACTAAGCAAACACTTATCTTTGAATAGTTACGTAATATTTGACATACTTATCCAAAAAATGGTAGCAATATTACATGAATAAAGTTATAATGGATTTCAAGCTTAAAAAGCAAGTTAGAAAAGTGGGAAAAAGAGGCTATACATCTTTATATCTGCACTGGTTCATTCTTAAGAAATATAATCTATGACTTTCCTTCAACTTATCCAATTGTGAATTACTATTAATAACATCATCATAATCATCATAGTTATCATTAGAATCCTCAATATTCATCACATTTGCTGGTGATTTTCTTAGCCTTATTTGGGAATTATGCATTGGTAAACCATTTTTATCAAAATAAACATCAATTCCACAATGTTTATAAGTCATTTGTCTTGTAGGTAATAATGGAACATAATCCCCTTTGTGTGAAACTCTAAAGTAAGATGGAGTACTTGTTGAATGATAACTATCGTCTAAATTATTATAATTATCATTTGTATTCCAAAAATTATCCATCCAAGATGCAAAGAAAGTATTACCAATCTTAGGTGCACCAAAAGTAATAACTGTTGGATTTAAACCTAATGGTAAACATTCATTTGCAAGAATTGGAGCAATAGCACCGCCTAATGAGTGGCCAGTGATGATAATTTTATGATTAGGACTTTCATGTGATAAGTTTATTAAGTCATTGAATAGATTATCATACACTTCCATGGCTCCATCGTAAAAACCTTTATGAACAGTACACCCTTTGCACGACTTATTATACTTATACCACTTCTTCCACCCTTTTTTTCTTTCATTCAATGGATGATAAGGAATTGGAATAAATGTTAAATTTAATGACCATTCTTCATTTGAAGTTGTACCTTTTAAACTCAAAATAATTTCATTTGAAATATTATCTTGAATCAATATACCTGCAACTTTACCATGATAAATTTTTTTAATTTGAATACCAAATTCTGAATCTTCACATAATTTACAGGTACAAGCATTTTTCAATTCACCTAGTGAAATTGAATCTTTTTTAATTGAATAAGATACTGCAGCATATTTTGCCGCTCTATACATTGAATTGAATACTTCATCAGATAATGAGTTTAATGAAATTATTGTAGAGTTGATGAATAATGCATTTATTAATGTCAAGAAAAGAATGAATGTTAATGAGTGCTTAAATAATTGCATTTATGAAAAAGTTTTTTGTTTAAAGAGCAAGAGGGAAAAGGGGAAAGAATAAGCATAAGAAAAAAAAGTTACAAGTGGAAAATACTAAGGGTATTTATAGGAATTAGATATTTTGTTGGTGGAAACAGGATATAATATATTATCAAAACAGAATAGAATATAATTGTAATTGTAATGGAAATTGAAATTGGAATATCGAACATGAAAAAAAAAGTTGAGCCCCCATTTATAGGATGATTACGTAAAGCTTATCTTAAATTAATAAGAAAAATTTCAAGAATTTCTCTTTTAGAACCCGTTGGTAAACAAATAAGCAACCTTTTATTAATTAAATAAAGTAATATAAATATAAATGCCACATCCATTTGAATCATTCACACCAACCACTACAGCTAGAGGACCTATATATAATGCACCAGAAGATTTATTAGAAATTGAAGTTACAAATCCAATAACACATGGACAACCACCACAATATACAGATTATGCTATAACAACACGTACTAATATACCAGCATTTATTGGTAAGGGAAATTTAAGTAATAAAGGTAATTCCCCACACACATTAACAACTAGGAAAAGATATTCAGATTTTGTTAAATTAAGACAACAATTAAGTGATAGACATCCACAAATTTCATTACCAACATTACCACCACCTAGTACAATGTTTAATTATAGTAAAAGGTTCAATAGTAATTTCATAGACGATCGACGCATGGGATTAGAAATTTTTCTAACTGCAGTTGCCTCACATCCACTTTTACAAAAGGAGAATGATGTTCTTATCTCATTTCTTAAACATTAATTTAAAGAGTGAGATTTAGAGTGGGACGATGAGACGATGGGACTGTGGTAAAATAATATCAATAATAAATAACCTAAGTCATTTATAAAATACGGAATCCGCACCCCGGAGATACATGGGGTGATATGTTTATAAATAAGAATTACATAATATACTATTGTTAAATTTAATAAATTTAATAAACACCCCCTCATTTGAAAATTGAAACCCCCTAATTAAATCATTTACATTGCGGACCAGTTATCCCCGTAATGACATTGTAACTTGCCGTCATCCGATAACACCATATATTTATTTATTTAACACATGTTTTAACTTATTGACATCACTTTATCTATATAGATTCTATTTAACTCATTTTAACTCATTTTAACTCATTTTAACTTAAATTTTTACAATTGAACTTTAACTTAAGCTTATATTATGTCTATAAAAAGAACTGTAATTCCTACCTTTTTTTTTTTTTTCCCTAAGCTGATTCTATTAATTTTTTTTCTTTTCAATTTATTAATTTTTTTATTTCTTTCCTTTAAACAAAAACAAATTAATAATTAATTAATTATGTCAGAAACTTTCGAAATTCCAAAAACTCAAAAAGCTTGTATCTTTTATGAAAATAATGGTCCAATTGAATATAAAGATATTCCTGTTCCAACTCCAAAACCAACTGAAATTTTAATTAAAGTTTTATATTCAGGTGTTTGTCATACTGATTTACATGCTTGGAAAGGTGATTGGCCTTTAGATACTAAATTACCTTTAGTTGGTGGTCATGAAGGTGCAGGTATTGTTGTTGCAAAGGGTGAAAATGTTACCTCTTTTGAAATTGGTGATTATGCAGGTATTAAATGGTTAAATGGTTCTTGTATGGGTTGTGAATTTTGTATGCAAGGTGCTGAACCAAATTGTCCTAAAGCTGATTTATCAGGTTATACTCATGATGGTTCATTCCAACAATATGCAACTGCTGATGCAATTCAAGCTGCTCATATTCCAAAAGATGCTGATTTAGCTGGTGTTGCACCAATTTTATGTGCAGGTGTTACTGTTTATAAAGCTTTAAAAACTGCTGATTTAAGAGCAGGTCAATGGGTTGCAATTTCTGGTGCTGGTGGTGGATTAGGTTCATTAGCAATTCAATATGCAAAGGCAATGGGTTTAAGAGTTTTAGCAATTGATGGTGGTGATGATAAAAATGAACTTTGTAAATCTTTAGGTGCAGAATATTTTGTTGATTTTACAAAATCAAAAGATATTGTTAAAGAAATTATTGATGCAACTAATGGTGGTGCTCATGGTGTTATTAATGTTTCAGTCTCTGAAGCTGCAATTTCACAATCTTGTCAATATGCAAGAGTTTTAGGTAAAGTTGTCCTTGTTGGTTTACCAGCTGGTGCTCAAGTTAAAACTGGTGTCTTTGAAGCAGTTGTTAAATCAATTGAAATTAAAGGTTCTTATGTTGGTAATAGAGAAGATACTGCTGAAGCTCTGGATTTCTATACAAGAGGTTTAGTCTCATCTCCTTTCAAAGTTGTTGGTTTATCTGAATTACCTCGTGTCTTTGACCTTATGGCTCAAGGTAAGATTTTAGGTAGATATGTCTTAGATACATCAAAATAGACTGATAACTAATGAGTTTTTTTCTACTTACATAATAATAATAGTAATGAATACGATTAAATTAAACTTTTTTTTTATTAATTAACTTATATATAACTAGTTTATATCTTTTTAATCAATGAAATAATGAAATAATGAAATGACGAACTATTATTGAAAACTAAGGATATTTTTCTCAGCATGAAAACCAACTCCTCATCATGATTTTTTTATCCGATTCCTATATAATTACTACTACTTTTCTTTTCCCAAGACACACAATGGTTGAACTAAACGACGATACAAAGTTAACATTTCGTAAGATTGATGATCCAAATGATACATATTTTGAACGTATACTAAAATATAATTTCCGATACTCATCACCAAATTTATTTATTTGGGGTCCATTAGCTCCAGCTCATGATGCTTTATTACCAAGAACTATAATGGCAAGATTACAAGTTTCACTTGGTATAATATTAATTGGTGCAACATTCCGTAGATTTCCATCAACTACAGGTAAATTAAATAGAATTTTTTCAAGAAGTACAAGTTTCTTAGCTGGTAATGCATTATTAATTACAGGTATTAGAGAAATTTCATTTTATAATGATCCATTATCAAATCCTTTATATATTGAAATTCAATTAGCTAGAGAATTATCTGCTTTGAATCCTGATAATAATGGTAAACCAAATAAGGGTAATTATTGGTTTGGTCCAAAGAATTTCATGCCAATGACAAATAAACAATATTGGCAAATGGTTTATTCATTAGAAGTTAATGAAATTTTAGCTGATCAATATCTTAATTGTGATTTAATTAATCAATATAATAAATTGATTGAAAATAAATTTTCTGGTGAATTAAATAATTTGAAAAATAATGAATTAACAAATAGAATATCTGATATTATAAATTCTAAATCAGATTTAAAAACTGAAACTAAAGTTCATCCAAATACTTTAATTAATTCAAATGTTAAATTATTTAATGAAAAATTATCAAAAATTTGGATTAAAGATGGTGTTAATTCTAAAACTTTATTATTTTGGTCACAAAATAATCCATTTGATACATTACAATTAATGGAATATAAAGATTATTATTCTTATATTTTCCCAAGACTTAAATTTCAAAAAAAGGAATAGTAATGAGTAAATATAGCAATGAAGTTAAGTTATATTATACCTATGTAAATAAAAACTGAATAATATATGATTAATAATATAGTAAAAATCTAAAATTTAGTAACATTTTTGTTAAAGAAATCTAATATCTTCTGTTACCTAATGGAGCATTATTACTACCACTACTTCTATTACCACCACCATTACCACCAAATCTACCTCTACCACCTCTACCACCACCATATCTACCTCTACCACCTCTACCACCTCTACCACCTCTACCATTACCACCTCTATTACCCCATTGTCTCTTATCTAATGCTTGTAATTCTGGTGAAACTTCTTGTTTTGCTTCACTTAAAATAACAATTAAATCATGAGCTTGATTTGCATTATCTCTTGTGAAAAGTGTAATTGCTGTACCCTTTGCACCAGCTCTACCAGTTCTACCAATTCTATGAACATAATCTTCAATATTACTTGGCATATCAAAATTAATAACACATGTGACACCCTTGACATCTATAGTAAAAAATTAATCAAATTAATAAAATGTTAGTATTTTGTTTCTTATCTTGTTGATGCATTTTACAATCATTTAGTTTACTTTCTACAATTTTTTTACGGGCTTATTTTTAAAGAGATCAATTAAAATTATTTCTCTAAAATAAATTTTCCTTCATTTTTTTCCAAATTAATTATATTAGTTATATTTTAAATAATTTCATTATACGTAAGATATTGCAAAACTTATAAAAGATTCATTCCCTCAGGCGACCCCCAATTTGAATGCAATATAATACCTTTTCTAAAATTATTCTTTGATAAACTAATATTTTCTCATTGATACTAATTAAACATTTTTTTCAACGAACCCCATATTCGTTTACTATTTCTTGATTTAATTAGTTCCACTTCTTTGGAAGAAAAAAAAAATATTTGTTCAAAAAAAAAAAAAAGAAAAAAGAAAAAAGAAAAAAAAGAAAGAAAAAAAACATTCCTATTCTTTGATCCTATTCTTGTTTCTGATTTTATTCTTGTCTGTCTATTATCTGATCCCACTCTAAAAACTAAGCCTGTAATAATATATTCTTCTATTGAAATGATTGAATATTGAAAAAAAATTTCTTCAAAGACCACTCTTTGATATATTTCAATATTCATCATAATAATCTGTTAGTAGTAGTAAAATAAAAAAATTCCTAATTGTAGTTGTTTTAATACGTACCAATACCTCTTGCAGCAACATCAGTTGCACACATAATTGGAGATTTACCTGATCTAAATTCAGATAAAACCCAATCTCTTTCTCTTTGTTCTTTATCACCATGAATTGCTAATGCAGGCCAACCTTCACTTCTTAAATAACTTGTTAATTCATCACAACTTCTCTTTGTTGACGCAAAGATGATAATTTTTGAATCTTCAGTTTTCATTTCATCTTCAATATATTTAGCAATTTTATCTCTTTTTTCGAAATCAGTTGTAACTTCAACAATTTGTTTAATATTATGTGAAGCACTCAATTCTAATGAACCAACATTAACTTGAATATAATCATTAAGATAATCTCTAACTAAACCTTGAACAGATTTTGGCCAAGTTGCAGACCACATTAAAGTTTGTCTATCTGGTCTAATTTGATCAACAATTTTTCTAATTTGAGGTTCAAAACCCATATCTAACATTCTATCAGCTTCATCTAAAACTAAATAAGTAACTCTTCTTAAATTAGTTTTACCACTTTCTAACATATCTAATAATCTACCAGGAGTTGCAATACAAATTTCAACACCTCTTGATAAATCTCTAATTTGTTGACCTTTTGGAACACCACCATAGACACAAGTATTTCTAATTCTTGAAGTTTTACCGAATTTAGAACATTCTTGTTGAATTTGAACTGCTAATTCTCTTGTTGGAGCTAAAACTAAAACAATTGGACCATCGCCAGGTTTTAATAAAGGTTGTGCATTAATATGAACAATTGCGGGTAAACAATAAGATAAAGTTTTACCTGAACCAGTTGCTGCAATACCAACCATATTTCTACCTGATAAAGCCATTGGCCAACCTTGACATTGAATACCAGTTGGTTTTTCAAAACCTTCAGCTAAAACTTCCTTTAAAACATAATCTGGGAAACCAGCTTCAGTAAAACTTGTAATTGGTCTTGGAATATCATGACCTTGAATTGTCATTTCATTTTCATTTCTAAAATCTTCAATTTCCTTTTCACTTCTAGCTGTAACAGCTGGATCTTCCTTATAAAAATTTTTTTCAAAGGTTGGTAATGAAATATTATTCCAATCTTGCTTTTGTAAATTATCACCTAATTCTCTATCTTCTCTACTAAATGAACCTCTACCACCTCTATTAAATCCACCACCATTATTATAACTACCATGTCTATCATCTCTACCAAATCTATTTCTATCACCACCACCGTATGATCTGTAAGAGCCTCTGTTATCGTTTTCGTAACCCATTGTTAATATAATTCGATTTAATTCGATTTGTTTAAAAGAAATAAGAAAAAATTAGTATACTCTAGAAAAGAAAAAAAAGCAGGGAAAAACCTTTCTTTTATAAGGGAAGGAAAAAAAATTTTCACCTAGTAGTGATAAAAAAAATTAAAAATTTTTCTTTTTTCTCTTTAAATTAAACAAATTTTATTACGTAAGTATTGGTAATTAACTAAGGTTTTGTATCAGTAATTATCAACTATATTACAAATTGTTATATTGATTGATTGATTGTAGTATAAAGTACAGTAATTAATTATATCTATAAAGTTTATAGTTTATCTTGAGAATTAATCTTTAAATAGTAAATAGTAAGTATATTTTAATATTAAAACACTAAATTTATGGTTCTTCCGTACTATAATCCTTATTCGCAACTTTTGTACTGAAAACTTCTTCAACATGAGAACATAAATTACTTAAATCTTCTAAACCTTTATGAAATGCTTCGACAGCTGTCATTTTACCATAAGTTTGAATTCTAATATTTAATTTATTTTCACTTGGATGTGGAATTGAATAACCACAAAATTCAACATCTTCATTCTTCATAATCATGTATCGTAACGCATTACCTAATGTATGATCTTCATCAATTATTTGAAATGATGCTGCAAATCCATCACTTGTTGCTCCTGGTAATAATTGAATTTTACTTGTATCAACTGCTAATTCTAAGTTTTCTTCATTATTTACTTCATTCATTTCAATATCATTGGTTGGTGCAATAACTGTTTTACTCTCTGTATCTGTCATTATGTATGTTTAATATCTATTCTATTGTATTTATTCTACAATACTACAACAAGATAAAAATAATAATGCAGTAATTCATTAAAACATGTAAATTTTTCAATGCCAAAATATAAAATAAAGTGAAATAATTTTTATCCTCGCAAATTTGGGGTGGTAGTTACACGTTTCGGAATTTTCATTACTATACAAATAAGTTTAATATATTAGATATATCATTTAGTCTTACCACGACCTTTAATACCCTTGTTCAAGTTTTTATATAAATCAGAAAAATAATTTAACAGTTCTCTCTCATTCTCTGGTAAATCATCAATTGATTGATTATTTTCACCCATTTGGGCAAGTTTACTAAATAACATATTAATCGTATTAAGATGAAATCTATTTTGATGTGCCTTTAAATTACCTAATTGTGTAAAACCTTTATTACAACCTTCAAATTTACAAATAAATGGTTTGAAATTTTCATGAGTTGAATAATGTGCCTGTAAATTACCTTTCCTACTAAAGCTTTTCTCACAAATTTCACATTTAAATGGTTTCTCACCTGTATGTAATCTCATATGTGTTCTTAGATTACCACCTTGTGTAAATCTTTTATCACAATATTCACATTTATATGGTTTAACTCCCATATGTGATCTAAGATGAACATCTAAATGTGTAGTTTGTGTAAATTTTTTATGACAAAATTTACATTCATAATTTTTAGATCTTTTAATTGATGTTTTCTCAACTCCTCCAATTAATTCGACGGGATTTGGTAATATTTTATTGCTTATATGTGCACCAATATCTTCTGGATTATCTTTGATTTCTTTATTATTACTATTATCATTGCTATTAGTTGTATCATCCTTTGAACCATTAGTATCATAATTTTTTTCATTATTGGTATTATTATTATCTTTATCGTCATCAATGTTTCCACAAACACCATTTTTTCTAGCTTGTATAATTAACATAAGTTGATCAACTTTTGTTGCTCCAACTAATGGTCTACCATCATCACGTTTCAAGGTTTCTGGTAAATTAGCAATTGCCTCAATTTCATTCATTGTTGGTATGTTTTTTTCAATTTTCTTCTTTTTATCGTTATTATTATTATTATTATCATTACCATTATCTTCAACACTTGCTGATGATTTTTTCTTATCTTTCTTTCTTCGTTTATTAAGCTTGGTCAATTCTTTATCCTCAAAAGACTTTGTCTTATTATTACGTTTACGTTTTTTTATTATTGGTGCTCTTTCAATTTTTTCAACCTTGACATTATCCTCAATATCACCATCTTTTTTATCATCAACTTCCAGCATTTTATTATGATATATATTTTCAACGGGAGTTCCGACTTCAATAATGGGTGTAGCTATCCTTACAGAATTTGATTTAATATTTTGTGTCTGTGGCTGTTGCTGTTGTTGGGAATTTTGTTGTTGTTGCTGTTGTTGTTGTTGAATCATATAATGTTGTTGTTGTTGTAATAATTGATATTGTAATGATTGTTCTTGTTGATATTGTTGATATTGTTGTTGTTGTTGCATAAATAAATGAGGATATGCTTGATGTTGTAATGTTAATGGATATGGTTGTTTCATATTATTCATTGTTGCAATATTATTATTATCAATGTAAATTATTTGTGGTACTTGTTGTGATAAATTTTCAGGTGGTATACTTTGTTTTGGATCAATTTCATTATTATATGGGAAAAAATATTGATTTAGTGAATTACTACTATTTCTTGATCCCATTCCTAATGGTACTTGAAATATTGAACTATTTCTTGATTTTGGTCTACCTGTTGGATTTTTGAATTCATTTGATATACTATTTGACCCTGATTGTTGCTGTTGTGGCTGTTGTTGTTGTTTTTGTTGTTGGTTTGATATTATTTGTAGTGGATCGAGTAATTCATTATTGCTATCTCTTTTCAAAAATGTATCGATTTCACCTGCAGTATAATCATTAGGGAAATAAGCAACTGATGGGAATCTTTTAAAGAAAAAACTATTTTGTCTTGAATCGTTAGTCTGATTACCTAAAATATCCAATGAGGGATTTGAAGTGATTGAATTCTTATTAATATTTGATGAAGAGTTACTGTTACTTGTGATTGAGCTTTTATTAAGATTAGAATTTGTATTTGTACTTGTACTTGGATTTGTACTCGTACTTGAACCTACATTTAAATTCGAATTTAAATTTGATGGAATTTTAGATCTATGAGATTTTAAATTAGTTTGTGCAATAAATGGATCTAATTGTTCACTTAATCTTCTATTTGATATCAGATGGTCTGCTGTAAACGGTTGAACAAATCCAAAATTACTTAAACTACCTCGGTTAGATGCAGATAATGAATTATGATTTAATGGAATTGCAAAATAATCTTTTGGTATATCTTGATAATTTATTGAATCCGTATACGTATAACCACTGTTGTTATTATTATTTATAATATTCAGATTACTTTGATCAAATGAAAATCTTGGTAATGATGAAGAGTTATTCAACACAACGGAAAATGAACCATTAGAATTTATTGTTGTATTAGGATTTGAAACTGAATTAGGAATTGAATTTGTATGTGAGTTGGAATTAGATGCAGAGTTTGATCCAGAATTGGATCCTGGTATTGGTAGTGGTATACTGTTGGTGTTTGCATTCGTATTATTATTATTGTTGTTATCTGTGTTGGTATTTTTATTGGTAGTAGTATTTGTATTGGAATTGGTATTAGTATTATTATTATTGTTATTATTTCCTGTACTATTACTTCTATTATTATTATTCGAACCAGTGGATGTCATAAAAAGATTCAAATCTTGTGGGGTATTTGGCATTGAAGATATATCAGATAACGGTAAAACTGAATTCCTTCGACTTACAAATTGATTATTTGGATCTTCAAAAATTGAATTAAGTCTTGTTATAGGTTGATTATTTGTATAAGAATAAATCATTTGATTATTTTGATTTGTGAAAGGTATTGAATTGTTAATTTGATTATACAGATGTGATGGTGGTGGTGGGTATGCAAATACTTGAGCTGAATTTGATAATCTTGTGCTATTATTTATTGTATTTGAATTATTTGTTGTAGAGCTTGTACTTATAGTATTATTGGTATTTTGTTTATGAAGATTATTAGTATTATTATTATTGTGGGTACCATTGTTTGAAGTAGTTAGTTTTGAATTATTATTATCAGAATTAATATTTTTTTTTATTTTATTTGAATCTGTATTGTTTGATTTGGAAATGATATCTCGATTATTGTTTAAAGCCATTTTTTCAGATGTATTTAATTTATCACTATTATCATTACTATCATTACTACTATTATCAGTACTGTTTGATGAATTAACAGCAAAGTTACTATCAGTTATTAATCTTATATGGTCACTTTTTATTTCATGATTTTTAGGTATACTATTACTATTATTATTATTATGAGTAATATTATGATGTGTATCATTTGAATTGTCTTTATCAGATATTAAAGTATCAATATGGTCATTATTATTGGTGATAATACTATTTGAATTATTTATATTATCGTTATTATTATTATTATTTTTAGTATCGTAGATTGAATCTTTATCTGAGGAATTATTTGAGTTCTGTTCAGGTTTTGTAAGTAAGTCTGGGTTCAACATTATATTAATATTATATTGATTCGATACTTATATCAGGTTAATGACATAGAAAATCTTAAATTTTTTCAGGAATATACAGAGATGAAATATTGTATCTGGGATGGGGTGGCGGTGTGATTATATTAAAATTTAGATTTAAATTATCAGTAAAAGTAAAATTATCTGAAATAAATATAGAATATAACGATAAGATTTTATAAGTCGTTTAAAATATCAGTTATAATAAAATTGACGATGAAGTAAAAGAGAAAAAGAAAGAAAGAAGATAGTAAAGAAGCAATTGATAAATATTAGAAAAAGAAACTTAAAACAATTTGATGATGATGGATGGTGTAAAAGTTTGAAAGTAAATTTAATGGTTACAATAGTTACCACAATCTGAGATGGAGAATAATTTTGTAAAGTTTATCTTTAGTAGTAGTGAATAATAATAATAATAATAATAATAATAATAATAATAATGGACATAAATAACCATCAGTGTGTTCACATCAGTTGTGATTAATCATACATTAAGCTATTGAGTTATTGTTTTATTACAATAATTGTTATTATATAGCCATAAAATGAACCTGAAATAGAATCATTAAACAACTGGGCACGGTCAAATATATGCTTTACAAAGATAGTATGATATACAACTGTATGTGTAGATTACTCTATGTACGGAGTAGTAGATGATTATACAATATTACATCCACAGGGAATGTCCCAAAAGAGGATAATAATGTGTATAAGGAATAAATTTTTTCTATTGGTAAAGGTAACAATGCTTCTTTTCACTTGAACAATAGATTCTATTGTTCTCTCAATGTCTTAATAGTATATAGTGTATTACTTAATTGCTTAGTTAATTACTTAATTAATTTGCTTACTTAAGTAATTCATTGTCTTACTCATTGAAAGCCCTCGTTTTCTGCCTCTCCGGTGGTTCATCTAATGTATACTTTAAATACTTTCTATATTTACTATCATTAACTAAAAATAAATTATATACACATTATAATCATTACAAATAGCCCCTATGGCTTTATCCCCTATATACACACAGCAACAATCAAACAATCACCTATTATCTTACATAAACAATAAGATACGGTGAGATTTTATTTTTATTACTCAATATAATAGAAAATAATTATTTAAGTAACGCTAAGATTTCCTATTATAGTAATGCCTATCTCCAACATGATGTCTTAGTAATTATAATTAGTAACTATTATATACACAACAGTGCACATCACATCACATGTGACCCTATTTGTTAGCTTCTTCATCCCATGCACTACCAAATAGCAGTTCATCTAACATACCAATACCCTCAGAACTTGAAAATCTACTAGGTAATTCAATTGTTGTACTTTCAACAATATTATTACCATTTCCATTATTATCAGTCTCCCCTCCACTCAAAACATCATTAGTTCCATCATCAGATAATACATTGATGGGATTCTTATCTGTTTCACTTTGATAAACTGTAGATAATCCTGATGGAATTGCATTACTTCTTGTAGTTTTCTGATTATTATTGTTACTAGTATTTTCATTATTATTATTATAATCATTATTATTACTATTTTCAACACCGCTACCATTATTGTTGTTCATTTGATCAAATTTCCTATTCTTCTCTGATAAAATACCATTATCCTCCATATTTGATCCATCATTCATTTGACCTTCTTTCACATACGAGAATAATCCTAGAGATGGTTCAAATAAATTATCTCCTCCATTTTTATCTTGTCTATTATCAATATCCCTTACTTCTCCATCATTATTATTATTCATATCATTATTAAGCATATATGGTGGTAAAAATCTACCAAAAATCTTCATATCTAATTGATCCATTGGTCCTTGAACATATTTATATTCTGTAATATCATTAAATCCGTTTTGCTTTTCATTCTTCTTAGCACCATTTTCACCGCTGTTATTATTGATATCATTATGATTATTATAATTAATATCAATTATATCATTCAAATCAAGATTCATGTCCATACCCATATCCATATTCATATTCATATTCATTGGAATATTCATACCCATATTATTATCTTTATTAGTATCACCAGTATTAGTCATATTTAAATCAATATCATTAATATTCATATTCATTGGCATATTGATATTATTAACATTCATATTATTCATATCCATATTACCCACACCATAATATAAATGACTCATATTACTTGGATCAAGTACTGGACTTATAGATTTACCACTCTCCATTCCAAGGACCGGTTCACTTGGCTTTGTGTATCTAAAAGGGGTAGTCATATTAGTATTTTTATTTCTATTTTTATTAGTCGGTGTTTTGGCATTGACCTTGGTATTAGCATTAGCATTCTTAGGTGTTATTACTTCTTTATTATTGGTATTATTATCCCATTTGTTTATATTATTAGATGGTGATACAGAAGTTGATCTACTAATATTATTATTGGTACTGTTATTACTATTATTATTATTATTATTATTATTATTATTAGCTTTGTTATTATTGCTGTAACTATTTTTGTTAGTACTTCCAGTCCTTGCGGTTTTTCTATTCAGTTGTTCAAATACTGCATTCAATATGTTATATGTTCTTCTAGCTGCCATACTACTATCTTTCAAAATATCCAAGACTTTTTTACCCTTCTCTGCATCTTTCTTAATTGCGACATATTCAAAATCCAATTTACCATTTTTGTTTAATGATGGTGCAAAATGAACATAATAAACTAAACATGCAACTGAGAAAAAAATCGTATAAATTGAAAACCAATATGATCCACTTAACATGTTTTTATCAATCATATCCTCTGCTAATTTAACAACAACTCTTGCAACATTAATACAATTTTTGGCATTTTCAATACATGTTAAATCATTATTTGAATTACTCTTGAAATTGCTTGAAATATAATGAATAAACGGTCTATATAATATTATTTTAACATGTAAATATGATATATGTAATAATCTATTGGCTTTAATATATTCCTGTGGTGGTTCAATTCCTGGTTTCAGTTCAATTGGTAAACTGTTCATCCATTCTTGTAATTTAAGTTCTAAATCATAAACAAAATTATTTCTAATTGATTCATGTTTGGTCTTATTATTATTACCATTAGCATTATCATCACCATCATCAATATCTTCATGGATATTTAATCTTTTCTTTGGTTTAATTGGATAAAGTTTAGTAACAACTTCTTTCATTAGAAATATTAATCTGGTATGCGCATTTGCAATACCTGAACTTGATAATCTATCATTTTGTTTATCATATCTATAACATGTAACCGTTATATTTTCATCATCTAATTCTTCCGGTAAATCTTGATCAAAATCATCAGAACTAATAGTTCTAGGTAATCCTAACATTGTATTAACATAAATATCCATTTTATAAATTGTCCAAAATAATCTTTTTCTAATCTCTAGTTCAATTGGATTAAATGGATAATCTAATTTTCTGTGCAGTCCTTCTCTTAGTGCTGCTCTTAGGGCAATTCCAATATATGCATAACATGTTGAAAGTCTTGCTGAACATTGTAGAAAGATAATTAACATAACAATTGTTTGGATACCATAAGTATCCCTCGTATCTGTAATATCAATTAGTTTACGAGCTGCAATAAAATATTTATAACCTTCATCATCAAAATCCTTTTCCTCAATAAATTCATTATCATTATTATTTCTGTTTTCATAATTATTGATATTAGTGCTATCATTTTCATTCTTTTTATTATTATTTTTGAATTTTGAATCTGTTGTATTTCTATCACTTTTATAAAACAGAGCGCCACAGGCCATAACTGAATAAACCAATGGTAAAAATCTTTGTTGTTTATTAGTATATTGAGTCGGATCAGTATCATATAACTCATTTAAATCTTCAATAAATGCAACTCTATGATAAAATCTAAACAGGACACAAGCATTTTCCCATGTTTTAGTAATCAAATCAAGTGCAACCTCTCTTGATGGTAAAATTATCTTAATCTCTTTACCCATTGTTGATTCAATTGAACCATCAATATCTTGTTGCGGATTATTTATTGTGGATGTTCTTTTAGATAATGGAAATTGTCGTGGATCGTTAATTTGTTGTTGTTGTGATGATGATGATTGTGATTGTGATTGTGATTGTGTATGAAATTTTAATTGTTGAGGTTGAGGAATTGTTGTTTGATTAGGCGGTAATTTAGTTATTGGAATAACTGGTAATGGTATATCAGGTAATGAATCATAAGTTTTAGCAATTTGTTTACTTGTAGGTTTTGAGGCATATTTACCAGAATCTCTTAGCTTATTCAATGCAGACATTAATTTCATTGGATTAATTGGTTTAGGATTATCATTAAGATCCGTTAATTTAATTTCAGGTAAAAGTCTATGTAATATATCATCGTATAATTTCAAACGATCTGTTAATTTAGAGAATAATTCAGGATTTGAAGATGCAAGTAAGGAAACTGTTGATGAATTGAATCTATCCATTGTGTTACTACTAACATCAGATGGTGGTTCATTTGTCATTGTATTTACTGATTTCAATATAACCGGTGGATTAGAATTATTTGAGGGATTATTATTTGTAGGTGTTGTACTTCGATTATTTGGATCCTTTGATTGATTTTCTTCCTTCTTAATAATAGTCCCCTTCCTTTTGGATTTATTAGGTTGATCATATGTACATTCATAATTATAAACAGTACAATGTATACAGGGTAAATCACCTGAACATTTTATTTTTAATTTTCTACAACGATCACAAGCTCTAACAACTCTTCTCCTTTTCTGCGTATTACTAGATTGTAAATATTCCGGTAACATTATCATCTTTGGGGGATCCTTTGGTTTAATAGGTAATGAATTAAGTGGATCTATTGATGATGGTTGCTGTTGGTTCATTACTAAATGTGACGAGGACAATTCTAATTTGACATGTTTATTTAATGTTGAAGTTGAGCTCAAAGATTGATTTGATTGTTGTATTTGCACTTGTTGCTGTTGTTGTGCATCGTCTTCGGTCTGTACCTTTCTTTTCACCATATTATACTGTGTGCAGTTGACTTATTCTTCTCTAACCTATAATAATAACCACTGCAATCATCAATGCAAATCATATAACAACCTGGTAGATCGGAATTCGATCATAATAAATTTTCAACTAAAATTTGGGCATCGGTTCCGCCACTTCCATGAACCGCCACTGGGTTCTTTCTTAGTGGTAGATATATCGATGTTTATGAGGTAGGGATGGGAGGGTTACTCTACGGTTCGTATATATAGGTCGGGTATACTGTATTGTATATATGGATTAAGCTACTGTAGCTTTTCTCTTAAATGTATAAACCATTGGGGCAGAAGTCGTTCTTGAGGGATTTGAACTGATATAGTGGTAGGAAGTGGAGTATTACCTGAACAACCACCACGTAAAACTTGAGTTCGATCAGTACGTGGTTGATACATTGTCCATTTAGGACTTTTTTTATGAGATTCTCTTGTTCTATTGAATGAATCCATTGCATTGGGTAGTTGATTCCTTTTACGATCTTTATGCTTCTTCTCTGCCATTTTCAATAAATTCATGGGCACTTGTGGTGATGTCGATATAGATAATCGATCCATTGATTCTGTAGTTGATTGTTCCGTATTAGAGGATCCAATGGGGATAGCCAATAAGTTTGTTGAGCTTTGATCGTCATAAGCAATGCTCATATTGGATGATGCCCTTGTTGACTTTGTTGATGTTGATGAATCACTTGATACGGACTCCGTCCTCTCAGATATTATTGAACTTTCCACATCATCTGTGTCTTCAATGTGAGGAATCAGTTCCACATTGAGCAATTCAAGAAAAATCTCAACTTTATAACTCATTCTTCTGGCAAATAGTTTATATTCATTGAAAATACTACTGTAACTCCATCGCAGAATACATCTTAAAACACCAATTATAACATCACTTGTATCCATAATCAAACAGTTATGATTTTCCTTGTTTAACATTATCATGAATGCTTTGGATATGATACTTGGTTTTAAAATCATCCATTCTTGAAATTTCATATTGTTATTGGAAAATGTGTTAATAGTTTTATTATTATTGTTATTGTTAGAAGCTGATATAGTAGTATTACCATTCGTTATAGTATTACCATTAGCACCTTCTCCACCTTCTTCTTCCTGTAATATACTTGAATTCACAATATGATGTAACTGTACATTATTTTCCTCCATATACTGTCGTACTGCACGTGGAGGTTTCTCCTCGTTGATCCACACAATTGATTTAAGTTCAAGAGATTTAAGAAACGGTATATTGATCCCATCTACTCTAGAGCTTCTGTATATACCTTCCTCCACCAATGCAAAATGTTCAGGTGGTACTAACATGATGATATATTCTATAAGAGAGTTGCTATGAAAAGAATAAACATTACAAAGTTCATGTACAACCCTAATATAAGGAATACTTCCAACATTACCATAATAAAATTTCAAACTAGGAGACTCGCTCACAGTATAGAATTCATGTTTGGCCTTTTTGTTGACTGGCTTACCCTGTAGACACGTTTTCATATCTTTATTTTCAAATAGTAAAACACTGGCAAATGAGTGGGAACCTCAATATAGCATTCATTCATCCAGATTTAGGAATTGGGGGAGCTGAAAGATTGATTGTTGATGCCGCAATGGCATTACAGTCTGCTGATAATAAAGTTTCAATCTATACCTCACACTGTGATCCAACTCATTGTTTTGAAGAAATTAAGGATAATTCATTAAAGGTTACAGTTTATGGTGATTTTTTACCAACTGGTATCAATGGTAAATTTAAAATTATATTTGCATTCTTTAGACAACTCTACTTAACAGTTAAATTGATATTAACATTGAGAATCTATCAGTATGACATAATCATTTTAGATCAATTATCCTATTGTATTCCACTAATACATTTATTTGCTTGGAATACTAAAATCTTATTCTATTGTCATTTCCCTGATAAATTACTTGCCTCTCATGGTTCACTCATTAGAAAAATATATAGATTTTTATTTGATCTGATTGAAGAAGTTTCAACATCTTATTCTGATAAAATCCTTGTTAATTCACATTTTACAAAATCAATTGTAAGGAAAACTTTCACTCATATTCAGGTTGAAAATTTAGAAGTTGTCTATCCATGTGTTTCAGTAAGTGATAAAAAGGCCACCAGTTCTACATACCCACTGAAAAATATCTTAAATGAAAATTCATTTTTTTTATCCATCAATAGATTTGAAAGGAAAAAGAATATTCAACTTGCCATTGAATCATTTTCTCAATACATTGTTAAAACCAACGATAAATCCCAATCTATCATAATTGCAGGGGGTTACGATAAAATAGTTGATGAAAATGTTCGATATCATAATGAACTACAAAAATTATGTGATGATATAAAACTTTCCCATATTACAATTAATGGTAAAGAGTTGAATAATTTTAAACAATCATCAAATGAAACTGCAAAAGTCATATTTTTAACATCAATACCAACAGAGTTAAAGGATTCTTTAATTGAAAAATGTGATCTACTTTTATATACACCTTCAAATGAACATTTCGGTATTGTTCCATTAGAGGCAATGCGTATGGGTAAGTTAGTTTTAGCTGATAATACTGGTGGTCCATTAGAGACAATTGTTAATTATTTTGAAGATAAAAATGCATTTACTGGATTTACTGTTGCTTCCAATGTTAGTAAATGGGAAGATATTCTCGAATTCGTCAAAGGTTTATCAAATGATGAATTAATTAAAATATCTGAAAGATGTAAGGCAAGAGTGGATGAGAAATTCTCATTTAATTCATTAAAAGCTCAATTAGTTAAAGTGTGTAATGAACTAATAGAACAATCTGCAGATACATCTCAACTAATTGTTACACATTTATTAGTTCCTGTAATTTCAACAGGCTTAATATTATACTTATATAATGTTATATTTGATTAAAATTAACTTATTCAGTATCAGAAACAATTGCTTCTTCAGTATTTATACCACTTTGTTCAACACTATTTATCACTTCTTGTAATTTCTTTTTAGTTATTGGGTATTCAATCATATAATCATATATGCCAGTATTTTGTGTATCTTTATAATATGATGTCAAAGCAACCATTGTTGCATTGGTATTTAATGAACTTGTATTTCTAATTAATTTAACTAAATCCAATGAATTAAGTCTTTGAGACTCTGTTGATGTGAAAATAATATCAAACGTTATATTACCACTACTCATTTTGATTAATTCTGAACCACTTGCACATGAAAATACGATGCATCCTAATTGTTTTAAATCATTTGTAATAGAATATCTATGAATTGGAATTGGTTCAAACAATAAAACTGTTAATGTAGGTAATGTTGATTTCATATTTCTAAAATTATTTGGGGCTTTGGTGGATGATGATGATGAAACTCTATTTCTTGACGCATTAGATTTACGTATCTTTGAAATAATTGAGTTTCTTTCTTCATTATCTGAGGATGATGGTGAAAAATCACTCAATGTACGAGTGAAGGATTTAGTCAAAATATAAAGAGCAGGGCTTGACATACCATCTTTCTTAGTGAGTTTACTATTAGTAGTAGAACTTGACGAAATTGAGTTTTTGTTTGAAAGTTGATCTGTATTTGATTTATTATTATTGGTATTCGTATTTCCACTATTAGAGGTCTCAAGATTCAAACTTGCAAATTTATTGACAGGGGATGGAATAAATGATAAGATTGGTGATTTTAAATTACCTGTAATCAATTGAGAATTTGGTGATGAAGAACGTTTATGAGGAGTTGGTATTTGAGGGGCACGACCTCTCGAAACACCAGTCAATGGTGTTGCTGGTGCTGATCCTACACCATATCCAGAACTTGAAGATCCAGTTGACTGGGGAATATATCCACCTTCAGATGATGCAATTGATGAGATACTATTTCTATGCTCTAAATGTTCAGATTTTAACCTGTTAATTGCATCCTTATTTTGTTTTTCTAAAACCATCAAATTTCTAAATTGAAAAGATCCAAATTCAGAGCTACTACCGGCATCATTTAGTCTTGAGCTACGTCTTTCTCTTGGTGATGCTAATGCAGGATTCTTTGAGAAACTTTGTCTTGGTGATTCAATAGTTGATGATGAACTAGAATTGGAATTGCTTGTTAGATCTCTTCTCATCTTGTAACGTTTATCATTCATATAATTAGTTGCGGAGCAGAACTCTACCTCTTCTTCTTCATCATCTTCTTCTTCATTCTCTAACACTTCATCTTCATCCCCCACAGCAATATCATCATCTTTGATAAATTCATCCTCTCCCGTCTCCATTTCAAGATCACCAGTATATCCATTATCTCTTTCATTTACTGGCTTTGCGTATTTATCAGGAGAGCTTAAATTATCGTCATCGACGGGAAATGAGTTCATAGTTGCACCTCTTGCATCAAAATAATCGGTTGACTCGGGATCTTCAACTTCCGGTACAAACGAAGCATCTTCATCAAACAAAGTATCCCAATTTATACCTTCAAAATATTCATGTTCCATAATTTCCTTTGAACCACCAGAACCTAATCTTTTAGATGGATCTTTAATTAATAATTTTTTAATTATATCTCTAGCACTGGGGGGGCATAACTCATCAAAAACTTCTTGGGTTACTTCAGGCCATTGAATTTCACCATATAAAATATTATTGAAAACTTTTTCAGGCGTTTCATCGTTAAATGGAGGGTATCCAAATAAAAATTCAAAAAATATACAACCGATAGACCACCAATCACTTGATTTATCTTGACCCTTACCTGAAACAGTCTCTGGTGCTAGATAATCTGGTGTACCAACGAACATCCTTGTTGGTTTAGATTCTGATGGATCAAAAAGTGCATATGTTTTAGGGACTTCAATAGACTGAGTTGATGAATCTGGATCAATTTTAGTTAAGAAATTTTGAGATTTACTATTTTGACTCGTAGATTGGGAAATTTTATTGTTTATTGGTGAAAGCAGTAAAACATTCGAACTCGGATTCTGTGTATTTTGTAATTCAGATGATATTGAATTAATAGACAGTCTGCTTGCAGATGAAAGTGTACGTGCTCTAGTTTTATATTCTTGTTGTATATTTTGTGGCAAGCCTAACATGGAAAATGGAACAGATTCATTTTTCAATTCTGAAGGTGAAGATGTAAAGTAATTTTTGGAATTGCCATCTTTACTAGGAGTTGCTGGTGAATTTAAAGAAAATGGTTCAATTGGTAGTAGCTTGGAAGAAATAGCATTTGCAGGTGGAACATTTTTGAACGGTTCATCAATATTATTAGTGGTAGAAAATGAACCAGCACGAATTACTTGCCCACTCAAACTTCCAGCCTGAGAGGAAGTTGGAGTCCCTGTAATAGATCCCATTTCTGGTACACCTAAACCAGAAGCACTCTTATTACTTGATAAACTTCCGTGTGTACTCCCTAAACCATTTCCTTGTGATAATGAACGAGAATGTAGTCTTGAATCAGTATATTTTTCAATTGTCCTTTGACGATTAACCAAACCCATTCTACTCAAACCAAAATCTGTTAGTTTCACATGACCCCAATGATCAATCAATAAATTATCGGGTTTTAAATCTCTATGAACAATACCTTTAGAATGTAAATCATCAACATCAACAATAACTTCGGCAATATATTGTCTTGCCCAAATATCAGGAAGCGTACCCATATTGTGTAAAAGAGTTGCCAGATCACCACCATTCAAATATTCCATGACTAAATATAAATAATGAGTACTTTGGAAAGATGCAATCAATTGTACAACATGATCCGAATCGCATTGTGCCATCATTATTGCTCTCTCTGCCTTAACATTGGTAACTTGATTCTTAGCAATCATATCTGATTTTTTCAAAACTTTTATAGCAACATAATCACCAGTTAGTTTTCTTTTAGCAAGGAAAACGGAACCAAAAGCTCCTTTACTAATTGGTTTAATAATCTCATAATCTTTGATAGATGGTGCTTGATGTTTTGAAGTTGTTGAAACGAGTAATGGTGATAATGGGGGTTTTTCACTTGTGGAACTTTGTTGCAACATTAAAGATCCTAATGACATTTTCGTAGATTCAACAGGCTGTAAATATGGTGAGTTAAATGGAGAACTAAATGTAGAATCTCCCTTTTTAGGATTTTTCTGTAGTGATGATAATGGTAATGAATAAGTTGGTGACGTAGGTCTCTGTGGTGTGAGCAAACTGTTACCAGTTAAATTTCCTTTTAGTCCAGGTGCATCATCACTAGCAACAGTAATGATTGGTGTAGATCTTCTCATTAAGCCAGGTGTTGAAGTCTTTGGTGTTGAATTTCCTGAACTTAAATTATAGCTATTACTCGTCATTCTTAAATCTTCCTTTGAACCTGTAAATGAAGATTCCAAATAAGCATTATTGAAAACTACGCCTTGATTTGATGGTTTGGGGGTTTTAGGATACCCAAGTTGAAAGGAAGTAAATGATTTATTTTTGTTTATTGAGGCAATATCTGTTTCTGACTCTGATTCTGAAAAACAAAAAACATGCTCTCTGATTTTTTGAACAGCATTTTTAACAGTTAGTAGAACCAATTCATTAGTTTCTCTAGTGATTCTATCAACATATTGTAAAATATGTGAGTATCTTTCAATGGTTTCAAGTTTATTATCTACCAATAGTTTTGTATCTTCAGTTAGTTGTTGGATTGCTGGATCACTTGAAGCAGGTAAGTTCAGTTCATGTAAATTTTTTAATGCGATTCTTGAATTCGGTGAATAAGCTATTTCTACAAATTCAGCTGAATCTTTATATGTTGATCTAATTTCACCTGGATTAATTAGAAGTGCTTCATCACAATAAGATATAAGAATTTCTAAATTTCTGAAGGGGAATCTGATTTGGGGTAACAAAGTCCCTGAGCTTTTTCTTCTTTGAATTAATGATTGAGGTGTGTTCAAATTATGCGGTCCTAATGGGATTGGAAAACCTTTGTATTTATTAATTGATACAAAACTACTGTTCGATGATGATGAGGATGATGATAAAGATGTTTCTGAAGATGAGTTTGGTAATCCAAAACTTTGAGGTGAATTTAAAGGTGATGAAACTGATGGAGAAGTAGATGTCGAAGGTGTTGACTGTTGTGATAGTGATTGAGGTAATTTTTTTTGTAGAGATTCTAATATATTCTGCAATAGTTTTCTATGTTCCTGCAATTCTTCTTGATTAATATAAACTAAATCTTCAACTCTATGTTCGACTAAACATAACTCTGAATGTTTCTCTAACCACCAATTCGGGACTTTTTCTTCACAAATTCTACACAATTCCATTGATGGAGGTGGTACATCATTTTCATCTGTTGTTTCTAGTTCAGTTAAATATGTAATATAAGATTCCATTAAATTTATTCCAAAAGTACCTAGGGTAGATATAAGTTCATCAGGAAATTTGAGATCAACATTCTGAATTGGTACCCAAGGCTTAACTATCCACATAGAATGACTTGGTTTGTTAAATTTATCATGAATTAAAATTCCCTGTGCTTCTAATTCCAGAAATCCACCATCTGTTGTTATTGTAGATGATGTTGAATGAATACTTAAAGAATCATTATCCGAATTATCATTTGAAATTTTAGATATTATATTAGAAGATACTTCATTAGTTGGTGAGTTTGCCTGAATAAAATCATCTTCATTAGTTTTTTCGGAACTTACACTTGATAGAGTTGGGGAATCTTTCTGTATACTTGAATTTGATTTTGAATCTGTAGCTTTTAAATTAGTTTGAACGATAAATCTGATTTTATAACTTTCATCATCCAGTGTCATAATACTTGTTGCTTTATGAAAAACATCTTTGTCTATTTCATTACCAACGATTATATTTCTAATTGGATTATTCATAATTTTAGCAATTTTTGTTCCAACAATTGATTCCCAACTTCTACTTATAAATTTAATATTACAATCCAGATCAAGTTCAAGTACCAAAGCTTTACTTTGAGCAATAAAAGGATTTTCACTATTTTCATCAAGTGGGACTCTCTTTTTAGTATTTATGTTTTTGGTAGATGTTGTATTGATACTATTATCTTTCATAGTACTTAAAGTTGGTATCTCATTGTTAATTGATGGAGACATTCGCAGTTGTTTCTCTATTGAAGCAATTGATTGATGATCATCTGTATTTAGGGGTGATATTGATCTTGATGATACATTTGAAGTTTCATTAAATTTTACAGGGAATGAAGATTTATTATTAAGAGACTCTATACTATCAAAGCTATTTGACGACGATAAATTTTTATTTTTGCTTTTTCTATCAGGATTAAATAATAGAGCATTTTGAAGAGTTTTAGTATTTGATGAGTTTAATTCATGGGTATTATTGTTATTATTATTATTATTACTATTATGATCTTTAAATTTAGTAGATTTATGCTTTTTATCAGAACTTTTCAATGTATTATGAATAAAGTTTTTCGTTAGTGAGCCAGCACTATTAAACAGATTTGTGGTTAATGGACGATTCCTTGTAGGTTTTGGAGCTGGCAGATGAGCATTGTTAGTAAGTTTTTGATTATCGTGTGTAATATTGCTGATACTTATACCTAAATCTTGTCTAGAAGTATTTGTTGGGGAAGGTGAAGAATCTCTATCAGTGGAACTGAACAGTTGATGACGAATTGTTTCATTCAATTTATGATTTGATTGCTGTTTACTCATTTTATAATAGTGATTCCAAAATAATAATAATCGTGTATAATTGAATGAACAATTTGATAAAAATAGAGTGAAATAACTCTTTGAATAATACTTTCTGAAGAGTTTAAAGTTCTTATAGCTCTATCTACCAGAAAAAAGGAGGAGCTTTGCTATAAAGGTAATATAAGTGATATAAATCAAGTATTATAATACGACTAATATGCTTAAATCAGTGATTAATGATATATACCTTTTAAGGGGATACCATTAACTGATGCCCTGTGAAATCCTAGATTCAAATGAGCATTTATAAAAATGTGTGGTCGGTGCGTCGATATCAAAAAATACGTTACGTAATATAGTCTTACTCTTAATCTCAGTTATAAACCCGGGCTTATCGTGTTAAACTCAGAGATAATAAATCATTAATTTCTTATCTCACCAATGTCAAATTGGCCTGCCACATTTTTTTGCCCTTTGCCCTCAAGAGATTTTAATTGCTCATCCTTTCTTTTATTTAATTTATACTTCCTCCTCTTTCTTCTTCTCTTTCGTCTTACCTTTCTCATTATCTTTTGTTTCTGTTCTTTATCACCTGCTGTATTGCACCTGTGTATTACATCTAACAAAACAATCTCTCTTACAAAGAAAAAAACAAAAACTCATTCTATCTTTAATATAAGTTCCTCTCTCTCCCCTTATTTTAAATTTATATTTTAAAAACTTTTAGAAAAAAAATCTTACTTATCATTAAAGATGAAATTATCTTCCTCAATCTGTTTCTCCATTGTTTCCGCTTTAGCTGTTTCACATGTTTCCGCTTTAGTTTTACCAAATTTCAAAGATTCTAATGCTGTTGTTGAAAAACAACAATCAATTGAAAATGCTTCAACTTCGGAAACTACTACTTCATCTGTTGACTTCTCAGCAATTCAATTAGTTGATGAATCTAATGCTTTAGAAATTCAATTCAATGAAAATTTAATCCCAAATTCTTATATTATTCTTTTAAAGGATGATATTTCTGATGATGCTTTTGAATTCCATAGATTATGGGTTTCTGATATTCAAGTTCAATCATTTGCAAAATTAGATGCAATTCAACTCGACGAATTTGAAACTTCAGTTAAAAGTCTTGATTTCCAATCTAAAATGGGTGGTATTAATCACGTTTTTGATTCCCCAGGTTTTAGAGGTTATTCAGGTTTATTCACTCCTGAAGTTATTAGTTTATTAAGACGTTCAAAGGATGTTGCTGTTATTGAACTTGATTCAACTGTTCATGCAATTGAATCAACAACTCAAAAAAGTGCTCCTTGGGGTTTATCAAGAATTTCCCATAGAGATTCTTTAGGTTTAGGTACTTATAATAAATACTTATATGATGATGATGCCGGTGAAGGTGTTACCGCTTATGTTATTGATACTGGTGTTAACATTAACCATGAAGAATTTGAAGGTAGAGCTGTTTGGGGTGCAACTATTCCATCTGGCGATGCTGATGTTGATGGTAATGGTCATGGTACACATTGTGCTGGTACTATTGGTTCAAAAAAATATGGTGTCTCTAAAAAAGCAAAAATTGTTGCAGTTAAAGTTTTAAGATCAAATGGTTCTGGTACCATGTCAGATGTTGTCAAAGGTGTTGAATTTGCTGCAAAGGCACATGTTAAAGAAGCAAAAGAATCGGAATCTGGTTTCAAAGGTTCAACCGCTAACATGTCATTAGGTGGTGGTAAATCTCCTGCATTAGATTTAGCTGTTAATGCAGCTGTTAAAGCTGGTTTACATTTTGCTGTTGCTGCTGGTAATGATAATGCCGACGCATGTAATTATTCTCCTGCTGCTGCAGAAAATGCTATTACCGTTGGTGCTTCAACTGTCTCTGATGCTAGAGCTTATTTCTCTAATTATGGTAAATGTGTTGATATCTTTGCTCCTGGGTTAAATATCTTATCAACTTATATTGGCTCTGATTCTGCAACTGCCGTTTTGTCTGGTACTTCAATGGCATCTCCTCACGTTTGTGGTTTATTAACTTATTTCTTATCATTGGCACCATCTTCTGATTCTAAATTTTCAAG
The DNA here is from genome assembly GCA_030565065.1 of Pichia cephalocereana. Taxonomy (NCBI): domain Eukaryota; kingdom Fungi; phylum Ascomycota; class Pichiomycetes; order Pichiales; family Pichiaceae; genus Pichia; species Pichia cephalocereana. Next base: position 4,375 of record JAJMAS010000012.1, on the reverse strand, counting down.
TGCAAGTATTACTCCAAAACAATTGAAGGAGAATATTATTAAATATGGTACTAAAGACAGTTTAACTTCTATCCCAGAAAATACCCCAAATATATTAATTTATAATGGTGCTGGTGGTAACATTAGTGATTTCTGGAATTATGAAGAGTCATCAACTGCTGAAGATTTATTTGATAATTCAATTGAAAAATTAAACAAATACACTGAATCAAATTTCAATGGTGCTAAAAATGAAATTAAGCATTTAATTGATGAAATTGTTGATGCAGTTGAACATGTCGTTTCAGCTGAATTAATTTAAAAAGAATTAATTTGCATTTGTTTTTTTAATAAGTGTTTGGTTTATCGGTATTTGGCGTTTATTATTGGGTTAATTTTTTTATTATTATCTATTATTGTTCTTTCTTTTACTTTTACTTTTACTTTTACTTTTATTTTTCATTTTTCATTTTTACTAAGTAAAATATATTATTATGGCATTCTTTTGTTATTTTGCACAATCTATCAAATTTTATAAGGAGTAAAAAATATTTAAGGTTTATTGTCAATAGAGCAATTAGTAATCGCAGTAAAGGAAAATAAGCCCAGAAAGACTAGTTAAACATAAAATATACAACGCAGATATAAAATTGAATGAGAAAACTCATATCAATCTAAAAAATTTCAGTATGTTGTAGCAAGCAGAATATATAGACCAAGCACTTGAAACAAACTTAAAGATCAACCGTCCAATGATAAACAATAAAACTGAATTAATCAGACAAACTACTAATGCTCTTACACTCCATTTTCTTCTAGATTTTTGAGGAATTAATTTACCTAATAAGTAAATAAAGAACGATAAAGAGCCAATTGCTGGTATATTATAGATAAATCTTTGAGTTGAGTTATTGAATTCTCTTGCAGTTTGATTTGATGGTACATATTCTTCTAACCATAGATAAAATTCCTGTAATAATGATGGTGAAGTATCATAAAGACTTGAGAAAAAATCTGGTTCTTGAGTGTATATAATTTCTTTATAAGTTGCTTTACTTCTTCTTGTTTTTTTCTTAGTTGTTTTTGGTTGAACTGAATTTTTCATGAATGAACTACTATATTTTATTTGATTCTGTTGTGATTGGTAATTATCTTCATCACTATCTAATGATGGGATATTGACTGATGGATTATGTAAACCGTTAACTTTAGAGTATTCATATTCTCTTAGATTTCGTGCAAATCTTTCACGTTCATTTTTAAGGATTTGATAATCCCTTTGATTTCTGTATCTTTCAGCTTTCAGTTTAGCTTTCTCATATTCAATTTCAATTCTTGATTTATGATCAAATGAAGTATTTTTGAGTGATGTTGTTACTTGTTCTGAAATTATTAATGATTTAGTATTCTTTGATTTTTTCTTTGATGATGATGATAATGATTTCAGAGGATTTCTTGATTTTTTTTCCTTTGAAATTATTTCTGTTTCATTTTCTTGACGGATGGAGTAAGGTTCAATATATTCATCAGAATCAGATGTTGATTCATCAATAATTGTGGCTGAATTGGTTGAGTTTGAGTTAAATAAATTTGGTATATTACCAGCCCTGCTGGAATTATTATTATTACTATATCTAACAGATTCAACTAATTCAGGCTCAGCTCTAAGACCGCCTTCTTCACTCTCTGATAATACCAGAAAATTACCATTTGATTTTTTACCATTACCATGTTTCAGTTTCCTAATAACATTCTTTGGTTTAAAGATATTCAGACCACTTGTACTTGGTGGTGATTGTTCGAAAACACCATGTTCAGCATCAATTACATGTAATGATCCCCTTTCCCTTTCCGGAGTTTGGAAAACATAATATTTTTCATTAGAAGTTGATTCACCTGTACTACTTCTACTAATACTCGATCTATTGCTACCTGTTGATACTGACATCGTATACTTTGATGATTAAAGAGAATATAATACACTCTATTAATGACGAATACTTGAATAATCTACTCTATACATTAATTCAATAAGACTTCCCCTTACAGAAAATTAAATTAAATTTTATTACCTGTCACAATAATAAAAAATTGTACTATGATTATCGCCAGACTTGCCCTTTTGGGACACCTGTTTTCTGACCCAGCCACCTATTAAAAATTAATTTTGATCTATTTACTCCAGAAAGTACGATGATCAGCAAGTATTGCTTCCTCTAATTCATTATCACCTTCTGTTGTAGCAAATGGTCCAATAACTTGAACATCCTTTTGACCTGAATTGAAAATTTCACGACATGGCATACTAAGTGTCATATTCTCTGTATTATCACCAGTTAATTCAAGTAATTTTTCTTCACTTAATCCATAAACAACTCTACCAATATTTGACCAATAAATTGAACCAGCACACATTGAACAAGGTTCAAAATTTGTATATAATGTACATTTCCATAAAAAATCTCGTGAATATTTTTCAAATGCAACTCTACAGAGAGTTGATTCTGCATGATTTAATGTATTAATATTACCTTGTTCAATTAAAACTGTTTCATTATCTGGTCCAACTAATATAGATCCAAATGGATGATGACCTTCTTCCATTACTTTATGAGCAACATTGGCAGCTTTAAATAAATTCTCTCTAATATGTCCTTTACTAGGGTTTACACGTTCTGGAAATATGTTTACACTCATTGCTTTTATAAAGGAAACTGTTGGAAAAAGAATATATAACCTTAAATCGCATTTTCAAATTCGATTCATTTTAAGCATTTTACATTTTACATCTTCCCTTACCATTTCATGTTAATTGGTTTTATATTTTAATAATATAAAATTTTGTTATAAAATAATATAAAACAAAATATATAAAATAACCAATACAATTCAATTCGGCTCATAACATATAAAATAAAGTTAAATAATAAGATAACGTCGTTAAAATAAAATAAAGAAATTAGATTCACATCAGATCAGTGATAAACATCGTATATTGTCCAGCAATTTCAAACAATTTACTTCTTACCTGAAAGACTGTCACTGATCTTTTGGAAAACACCTTTATCTTCTTCAGGTTGTAAATTAGATGCTGCTCTATCATAAGTGTTAGATGCACCTTCAGATGTCTTATCCCAAGTAGATTTGTGGGAATCTGGAGTTATTGTTTCTGAAATTTTGTCAGAGAAGTTCTTTCTACCTTGATCAGCCATTTTGTATATTTGATTAGTTTGTTTTCGGATTGTACCTGATAAAAGAAACTCAGCAGCAGAATCAATAACCTTGAACATTGGGGGAACAACCAATATTTATAATAAATTCAATGGGCCTTGTTTGTGTACACTTATATCATCGCCTTTTACCTCTATGGGCATGGTTCTAGGGTCTTTTTTTTTGAACTCCTGTAGTTTAATATTACTGGGGATGGTTATATTGAACCTGCAAAGCTGGACTCGTGAACTACTGACCAACTACATAGTAATTGTAAAGGGGATATAACCATACTCAGGGAAAGGAATCCATCTAGACATGTTTTTTTGATCTAGACTTTTTCTGTAGATGATGACGTTTTATTGACACTTTTTTTTATGATTACACAAGTTGTATTTATAGATCAATTAAACAAAGAGAGGTAGCATAAACTATTTACAGATTTTCTGGCATCATAGCACAGAAAAGTTTTGTATACCCTAAAAATAGTTATATTTAATTAATATTAACAGACATGTGGTTGAACTGTATGACGATCTATATGATCTATATCTAATATACTTTTCAGGGAAATTATTTAGTCTTTTCTTGTAATTCAATTTGACCATTACCGCAACAACCACCTGTGGTATTACCAGCTTTTAAAGTAGACTTTTTAACCTTAATATCTTCATTATCACCTAATTCAGTTTCTTTATGAATATTTAAAACATATCGACTATCATCAGTTTCCTTTTTAACAGCTTGAACAATATTACGTCTTAAAAATTCTGAGACTTTTTCAAGTAATTCAACTCTTTCTTCAATATCAAGTTTTGGATTAGAAATTGATTTCTCAGATTTCATTTCTTGTCTTATTTTATTTCTTGCTTCATTTAATGTTGTAAAATCATTATTAAATGCAATTTTTGTTGCACGTAATGATGAACGATATGCATTCAATATTCTTTGTGTTGATGTCATTTTTTGTGTGTTATTTATTTAGTGAAGTGATGTATTGATGTAATTAAAAAAGATTATTTATTCTTTAAATCCATAATTTCCATTCAAAATTCATGTCTTAGTAATGAAAAATTAAATTTAATCTCATTTGTTGTCATGAATGGGTTCGGGGCTCAACACAATAGTGTATGATCCGTACACCATAACTTACTACAGTACACCACATAGTGGCAAGAATCGTAAT